>CAHIKZ030005407.1:4017500-4102500 GCA_903632075.3 Acanthosepion pharaonis | reverse complement strand
CCCCCAACGTCTTTAGATTTCCTTCTAAGTCTTCGGTCGAATCAAATACTTCGACTCTTGCTGGTCAATCCATTCCTGTAGCAAAAAGAAACGGTTGGGTGGCCAAGAATGAATTTATGTTTATCCGTCTCAAAGGAATCTTCGAAATTCGTTGAGAAGATCAAAACTTTCTTCTGAACACATATAATCCGACATATCAAACGCGTAGAAAAAAGATAGTAGCGAATGTTTTCGACGTGCCTACTTAAAAGAATATTTACTTGTGAAAAAAAAAATTGGGTGTGTTTCACCACAAGATAGATGAAATGATTAATTAGTAAAGAGATATCTCTTGGGTTAATGTAATAATAAATTCGTGAAGCGTTTCTCAAAGTGGTTTCACTGGATTAACGTCGGAAGCATTTTTGTCGCCATTTCTTTTTCGTTAGTCATTGAAAAATAGCGACAGTAGAGTATGTTGATTTTTCACTTTTTTCAGGAAATCAACGTTGCACTCACTGCAAAAGCTGCAGTTTGATATGATAATTACTGACACCAAAAAGTAGATTCATAGCTTTTCAAAATGTTTGCGCATTTAATTTTAAAGCTCGTCTGAAAACAATGTACAGAAATATCTCATTTCTGCCGGCTTTTGGTTACAAACTGACTTCAACACTTTATTATTTCAAGAATAAATACAAATAAAGTTGATATTTTTGTTCTATTAGATACATTGAATGTAAAATATATTCAAACCAGTATTTTAATTATGAATCACAGGCAAAATATGCAATTTTTTATTGTATTCGAAAACTATGTAAAAATTGTAAAATAATACCAAAAAGGCTAATCGATGAATAAGATCTTATGCTATTTGTTCGGCCATAATTAATAAAAACAAAAATAGATAAAAGTGTATATAACACCATAATACTTATGGGCATAAATCATACGAGAAAATGTTTTAAATTTGAATTTTTTATTGAAAATCGCACTAAACTACTGCACTTTTTAATATATTACATCTGAAAATAGCTAAATTGTTCAGCATAATTTCTCTTTGAAGTAAATGAATGTTTTATTTGATGGCACAATGATTTAGTATTAATGTGTTTGTTCCTTGCTTCTTATCCATTTGTAAAGGTTCTTTTTATCTAACTGCTCTTTCCAGACCTCGCAAATGTGCAGATAAACTCCAACATTAATCCATTTATCAGAACCTATTGCAGTTCATTATTTGAAAAGCCTTCTGCCACCGCAAGGTTCACAAACTGTTCTGTGAGGAGTTAATCAAATTCGACCCGTGTGAAAGTTCAGAGTTGATGAATGGAATTTTTTTAAATCTCTTCTTTAGTGGCTATTTTTGAAATAATAAAAATACTATGAGAAAATTTACCCATACATGATTATATGATTATACTTTTGTGAATGGAATTTGAATTAAATTTTAAAAATAATATTGTAAATTGACAATTATTTTAAATTTTTTATAGCCCTTTCCCTCCCCTAGTATTCATCTGAGTTCGACATTGAGAAAAAATATTTTCTGGAAGCAAATCGAAAGCTGTACATTTTTTAGTGTAACCTTCTGTATTTCGATCGACTGTTGCTTCATTCTTCGTATCATTTTGAAGTTAATCAGTTGTTGGTTATGGAGTTTATTATCCTTTTTCATTTCAAATCAAAGGCATATATTTGAATCATCAATTTTATAAGGATGTGCTATAAGGCTTTCACTGACAACCAAAATAAAATTCCAACTGTATGATTTTGAACCTAAACTTAATCTTTAAACTTGTTTCCTCAAAAAAAATGTTAACGATTTGGAAAACAAATATTTTGTTTCATTATTTATCATGTCAAACCCCAACTTTCAAATTGAGTGCAATACCACTGTTCCAAAATCGACCACCCATATTTATCTGCCTTACTTAACAAATTTGCACTAACCCTGATTAGTGCAAATTTGTTGCTTAGGTATCATGGAAAAATCAAGTTTGAAAATTAGTGACTGATTATTCAAAGTAGTTTATTTGTTAGGCAAATATAAAGGAAATGGAGTAGGAATGAATTGTGATGATAGAATTGAATTTCAGAGGATTTTTCTGGTGTATTTATGGATCTGATCATTAAACTATGCCCAGAATAGCAATACCCACCACCACCACCAGCAATACCCACCATCACCAGCAATACCCCCCACAACAACAACAATACCTACCACTACCAGCAATACCCACTATCACCAGCAATACCCACCATCACCAGCAATACCTACCACTACCAGCAATACCCTCCATCATCAGGAATACCTACCATCACCAACAACAATACCTATCGTTACCAGCAATACCCACCATCACCTGCAATACCCACCACCACCACCAGCAATACCCCCACCACTACCAGCAATATCCTCCACCACCAGCAATACCCACCATCATCAACAATACCCATCATCACCAGCGATACCAACCAACACCACCAGCATGAATTGTAACCCCTCCAGAAAAAAAAAATATAAAAAAAGCAACTAAAACAAAAAAGTGGAGGCGGGAACCATGATTTGTGGTCTGGTTTCTTCAATTTAGAAAAGGAAAATGGTGGATATCTCCCGTCATTAAAATATCGTTCGCATGCATCATTATGATCATTCTAAAAACATATGGAATTTACTGTTTGCTGGTTCTTGTCAAATGTTAAATACTTCACGCCCATTCAACTATTTTCAATAGCGTTCATTAACATTCGTAAATATAAAGAGGAGAAATGGAGAATTTCTAACCGTCATATTCTTACAGTGTTGAGTTTAATTCCTGTTTTAACATTAACAACAAACAAGAATGAAAGTCGAGGGCAGCAGTAAGCTATGACATCAAGCTCTACAGAATGATATTTTAATATTAAACTATGAAAAAATATTTTTTTTATTTAGTAAACAATTTATTTCACTGTACTCTCTCACTCCCTCTTTTTTTCTCTCTTTCGTTCTCTCTTTTTTGTCATTTTGATTTTATCTGGAATATTTCAAATAAATCGTTACCTTTAGCATTGGCGTGCATGAAGAATTGTGTTTAGGTTTCTTTTAAAAGAATTTAAAATTGGTACCGAATCCAACATGGTATTCAGATAGACAGATATGCACATAGATTTGTATTTTATTTTACACTAAGGTTCACGTAATACTAAGCTCCAGAAACACTCTAGAGGCTTACTGTTAAAATGATTATGTTGAATGGAGTGTATGAATGAAAGAGGTGATAGGACGTGAAGATTATGATAGATAAGAATTGACACTTGGCCTGAAGAGGTTATGATTGTTGTACTCATAGAAGCATCCACACTGGAGTTTGTTTCTCAAAGTAGCAGTTCTTGGGAGAAAAAAAACCAAAAAAAAACCCCAAAACAATGGCTGATTTTAAGTCCCAATAAGCGCTCAACCGACCTGAGGGATATCCGTGATTGGCGATAGTTCTGAGTTCGAAAGCGATGGTGGAAGATCCTTAGTACGGACTTTCAGACATTGAATATGACGAGTCAATTTCTTCTCCCTACTGTACTGTTAGAGCTCGGTCAGAGAAGAGATCAGCTGCCAAACTCTGGTCATCGGGGTTTTTGGAGGATCACCCATATACCGTTGTATCGTCAGCATAGATATTCACAAATGATCGGAGTATACTCTTAGGCAGATCATTTATATAAAGTAAAAAGAGGGATGTCCTAAGAAGAGTTTTTCCTCCACTTGAGTTATTGTTAGGTGAGAGGAGAGATCAGCTATCAATATATGGTCATCCAGGGTTTTTGGAGGTGCACTCATATACCATTGTCTCATAAGCATAGATATTCACAAATGATCCGAGTTTACTCTTAGGTAGATCATTTATATAAAGTAAAAAGAGGGATGTCCTTAGAAGAGTTTTTCCTCCACTTGAGTTATTGTTAGGTGAGAGGAGAGATCAGCTATCAATATATGGTCATCCAGGGTTTTTGGAGGTGCACTCATATACCATTGTCTCATAAGCATAGATATTCACAAATGATCCGAGTTTACTCTTAGGTAGATCATTTATATAAAGTAAAAAGATAGATGTCTCGAAAAGCGGCCCCTGGGGGACGCCTGCTTTGATCGCTATGGTCCGGATACTGGCTGTTAATAACTACCATCAAGGACCTATTCGATAGGAAGGAATTTATTATTATTATCATCTAATAAATCCTGACACCTCTATATTAATTAGATATTAAATTCCACCATCTGATACTTCCAGTAAATATAGCATTCAGGGAACATTCATTTATCGTGACTTGTGTTAACTCAGGGTACGGTCGGCGATGATTGAATGTAACTATTTGGCTTACGAAGAACTGAATCTACCCAGCCATTTCCCCACCACACTGAGATGTTAAGAGCTAGATCCGAGGATAGATCAGCTGCTGCCAATCTCTGGTCATCTAGAGTCTTGAAGGTGCACCCATATACTGTTGTATTATCAGCATAGATATTCACAAATGATCGAAGTTTACTATAAAGCAGATCATTTATCATTTATCCCTATAGGGTGATACACTATGCAGTTCTGTTCATGAGCGGAATGGTATCATGACCGGGTATCGAGAAGGATTTTCTCAAGTTTGAAGGGTGAAGCAGCCATGGCGACTTGGAAGTTTGATATAGAGTCTTGTGACGTTTCATATGTGAGAAAGCGGTTGTAAGAAAATAATTTGTCACCAACATAGAGGTGCTTTTGGACTCTATTGAGAGTAGGAAATGAAGAATATGCAGCTACTGCCTATATATGACAGGAGTACTCCATTTTGGGCCTTCTCTGGCACTTGTGGAAGTAGTGGACAGTAGCAGGAGGAGTCAGGTACTTGCTGAATTGACAAAGGAAACCAACCATTTTCTGAGTAACTTTAGTATGTACAAGTTCCACTTGAGGTTCGGGCTGAGTTTAAGTCCCAGTAGGCACTCATAGCAAAGAGCCTCCCTGAAGGAACAACCTTTCATCGCGATGGTGAATATTCTGTGTTTGATCGGCAAAGTTGCAATATCACTAGTTTGGTTTTTAAGGCATTGATTGGTTTGGTTTGTTTTGTTTTACGGCATATGAACCATAATGGGTCATTTAGTGCCGACAAAATTTTTATTGTTGGTAATATTTTTTTTCAAACATGTATTGCTAGTAATATTTTTCCTTCAAAAAATCTATTTCTGATAATATATTTTCCGAAAATATATTGCTGGTAATATTTAAAAAAAAAAAAAAAAGTATTGTTGGTAATAAATTTTCTTCAAAAAATTTATTGCTGATAATTTTTTTACAAAGTATTGCTGGTATTAAGAACTATTTTTACACTTTTATAGTGTTTTGCCCCCAGTTTGGGGATTAGCTATTTATCCATAGCTGGGACCCTAACAGGTGCTACCACCCCGGGTGAGGGTGGACCTGGGAGCACCATCAATTAAGAGGTGGTTCCACGCTCCTCAAAACCTCCTGATCAGAGGCCTTGCTGTTAGACGTAGTTTATCGTCATACTTCGGACGGTTAAGGCATTGGATGTGGTGAATCGTTTTTTTTTTCTACTGGGCTGTTAGAACAAGGTCAGAGAAGAGATAAGCTGCTAAATTATTGTCATCATTGGGTTTTGAAGATGCACTCATATACAGTTGTATCATCAGCATAGATATTTACAAATGATCGGAGTATACTCTTAAGGCATGTCATTTATATAAAGTAAAAAGAGGGATGTCCCGAGAAGAGTTTTTCCTCCACTGAGTTATTGATAGGTGAGAAGAGAGATCAGATGCCATTCTCTGGTCATCTAGGGTTTTGGAAGTGAATCTATATACAGTTGTATCATCAGCATAGATATTTACAAATGATCGGAGTATACTCTTAAGGCATGTCATTTATGCAAAGTAGAACGTGGGTTGGAGCGAGAAGAGAACCTTGGGGAACGCCTATGTTGACTGCTTGGGATTATAAAATGAATACACAAAGTAAAAAATAAATAGAAATGTACTTTATTTACATTATTCGGACTATTGTCCTCATCTTTATCCCCATATTTATTACAACGTTTTGGCCGTTGTAATCTCCGGCCTTCTTCAGCTGGTTGGAATGTCGAACTTTACCCTTTATTTCGCTCACTGGGGTAGACTGTTCTAGTTCCACTTGCCATGTTTAATGGATGACAGTTATCAGTTATCTCCTGTTCATTATCCTCTCAAAGTTCTCCACTGCCTTAACCGGGTATTGAACTCACACTCTTTGGGTCCTGTCACTGAATCTAACCAACGCCTTTATCCGCTGTGCCATGTGTCCTTAACAGGAGATATCTGATGTCTGACATCCATTAGGCATGGCACGTGGAACAAGAACAGTCTACCCCAGTGAGCGAAATAAAGGATTCAGCCACCTGAAGAAGGCCGGAGCGTACAACGGCCGAAACGTTGTAATAAATATGGGGACAAAGATGAGGACAATAGTCCGAATAATGTAAATAATGTACATAATACCTCATCTCAGAAATATAGACAGATACAGAAATGTACTTGTACTGAAATTACACTATGCAAACCGAAGTAATGTTCAGTCGTTCATTAGATTCAAGTCCAAAGTTTCTTGTATTATAATAAAAAAATGTTCCCCAAATGACTTGAATAACTAGTTGAATAGAACGTTTCGAATAGTTTCTTTATATGTAACGTTTTCAATAGTAAATTGCAATACTAATATTTGTAGTAGTTTGTTTTTGCTGTTTTATCTTTCAGAATCACAGACATTGAAGTTATTGGACGTGAGGAAGATTCTAAGTAACATTTTCCTTAAATCTGTTTTCTGGTTACTTTAAAAAAATAATTTCACCCCAAGCATGGCGATAAAGACGCAAGAAGCTTACTGAGAATGATGGAACCCGGGAAAGCGTTACTAAGGACAAAGGACAATATCCAAGTTCATCAGAACAATTATCATGGAAATATTTATAGAAAAGGCGTATGGAAATTACGTTATGGCTGGAGGAAAGTGATTGAATCCGATATGCCAGGAACAAAAACCCTTCAAATTCTTTTTTGGAATTTGTCAAGAATCTCTAGATACATAACAGAAGAACCAGACCAGATGCGGCAACAATATTCTATGCACGGACGATTGGTAGATTCAGGTGAGAAGAATTGTCTAGCACGAAACGGCGAACCAACTTTCTGAGCAGCATACTTTTTAATTGACTTGATAGTTTTGGGCCAAGGTTACAAATACATGGGACCGAGTTAGAATCGTTTTCACTAATAAGGATTTGAAAGACAACTTATTGATCATTAAACCACGATGAGGTTACCTAAGATGTGCCTTAATATAGCATACATTATGCTAAGTGAATTGTAGTTGGATTAACGTGAAAATTACTGTCGACCCATACACGGAACACATATATTAATGACAGTTTGCCTCGTAAATTGTCTTAAGTGAACTGCGACTGGATTAATATAAAAATATTGGTCGAACTATACACGAGACATGTTAAATTGATGGCAATTTGCTTTCCTATCAAACAAGAGACCTCTGTACTCAATCGCCTTATACATGAATATATCGGTTATCTTTAATTAACGCAGAAAAAAATCTTTAAAATATCGGTTGTATGTTTAGATTTCAAGACATAAAAATGAATAAAATTTGAAATTATAATTATTTCTCCAGCTGATATTTCTCATAGAAACAGTCTAAAAAAACCCCTAAAAACCAGAAAAATACTTAAAAGAGCGTTGACATTTGGAAATATTTTCACTGCTTCTCTAATTAAATTTCTTTTAAACAATAAATAAAAAATAATGAAGTCAAACGAAACTTTTTCCTTTAAGCTCTTCATTAGAAGATAATGAGGAACGCATAAACAATACATTATTATTCCAAGTAGAAAAAAATAACTTTTTTTTTTCTGTTTTATGAAATCACTTTATCGCTAAAATTATAATAATTAATATCATGTCCTTTTCTTTGGTTATTATCACTGCACTTAATTTTATTTCTAGAACTTGCAGGTATGGGTTAAGGGTCATAGAAGAGGACTGAAAATTAAGAGAGTTGAGGTTCTATCTCGAAGGCCTTCTTGAATGTCAATTTATAAATATCTAACGAGGAGATACATATTGTGTTAAGTTTAAGTATACGAAATTTACTTTTCTTAACTTTAAAAAATAATTTCGCCTCCAAGCAAGGTAATAAAGCCACTAAGACACTAGGGATTAATAATTTTGAAATAATCTAAAAAAAAAATCATTATTAAGGAGAAACAATAAAAGAACAAGAATTAAGAAGATAACGATTGACATTTAAATTTTGAAGATAAAAGTTGGTTGGAAAGCAAGATAGATTGATTGATTTACTTTTTACGGCTTATCAACCTTTTACGGCTTATCAACTTTTTGCAGGTAATATTTAAAGCTAGAAAATATTATTAGATTGTAAGAATTGTTTGAAGATAGTAATGATTTATTAATATAAGTCCGACTAATTAACCCATATATGGGGGAGAAGAGGTGTGTATTCATAACATTCTTCAGAGCATTTTCGCGTGAATATAAAAAGTGAATATAAAATAAATCACGACTTGAACTCTGCACTCCGATTAACAATTTCGAGCCATTATTCATTAACCGACCCGCACATCCAAGCTTACAGCAGCTGGTATTCTAAACCGGTCACGTTGCTTAACTTCGGTGATCGCACAAGCACCGGTGTTTCAACGTGATATGGCTGTAAGCAAGAAAATGGAATAGATTTCCACAACCTAGAAGTGCGAAAGAAGAAACTGTTAGCATAGAACTTACGGTTTTATCTAGTAATTTAAACTGTAAAATGGTGAGACCTAGCTGCCAATCTTAAATTTGTAAAGACGAGGTACCAATGAGGAAAGCGATATTTATTCTGTTTAACACAGAAATGTGGCACATGGCCGAAAAGGGGATTGGGGAAAGGATGGTCTTCTTCTGTCTTAACTATAACTTAGCTAGCCGCAAACACTGACCCAATCATACGAACAATATTCCTTACACCAAAACAACACATTCTTACGTACCTTTCTTACTACAATTACCATAATACCTCATTGTCTCTATGAAAATAATAACTAGTCCCCATATTTACAATTCATTGTCTGTGGGGGGAGGAGAATAAAACAACAATTCTAAGAACAAGCCCCAATGAGTATTTACAATATGAAAACGAGGAAAGCTTATTAGAACAATTACAGTGAAAATATTTATAGAAAAAGCAGAGGGTAAACAAACGACTGAACGTTGCCAGAGATACGACGCTACTACAGTGCCCCTATGGCAGCCATTCAAAACTTAGCAAACTCCTCTTTCAAATGGTCACTGACTGATTCCATGACGATGCTTGAGAACTGAAGCAATGCGTCATGAAATCAGTTCATTCTTTTTTTAATAACTCTGTATTAATACCACAAATGTTCACGTCACCTGTATACACCAATGTTACTTTTAGGCCTTCCTTTTCGTTTATTTCATCTAAAATTCTTTGAAACCCAGCCACTCCATTTATGATGCCGAACGGCATACCTTTGGAATTATACAATTTCCCGCCAGCTTCAAAAGCCGTGTAAGTGCGATCTGCTTTACGTAGGGGAACTTGATGATACGCACATTTTAGGTCTAATTTAGAGTACATACTATACTTTGCTATTTCTGAAACCATTGACGTAATCTTAAGTAGAGGATAGGCATATTTCAAGGTCAAACGATTTATCGTTTGTGAATAATCTATGATTATCCATTTTTCGTTTCTCGTCCTTAGTTACCATAATTTCTGCTCTCCACGGAGATCTACGGGGCTTAATGATATCTGAATCCAACAGGCGTCTTATTTCTTTCCTTATAAATACCTCCTTTTCTCTAGAGTATCGTCGGGATTTAACAGATATAGATCTACAGAAAGGTGACAGATTTTGAAACAGAAGAGGTGAAATCCTCATGCTAGTTGGCCCAAACAGTTTTAAAGGTGGTCTGTCGTCCCGGTCATGCAGAAATTTCTATTTCTCTGCAGGCCCACTAAACTCTTGTTCGAGGGGATCAAAGATAAATAAATTATCCAATAAAGATAAATTAAATGTTTTATTAAGATAGCCGAAATTTGACAAAGACATCTTTTATAAAACCGTAAACAATTAATTAAACATTTTCCTCATCCAGTTTTTCAATAAAAGTGTTCCGCCAAAATAGAAATACAAGATGCTGACAGGGTAGAGTTATACAGTTCCGGAAAAGAATGTGCGCACAGATAGAAAAGGTACTCACTGTGGATATTTTAAGTCGTTTATGCATATTTTTTAAGTACAGGTTCAAAGTTATAAAGAATCTAAACAATAGCGCGACCGCTGGTAAATTTCTTTTTCTAGCCGGGAAAAAACGAAGCATTTTGTTGAATGGTTTACGGCGAAAAGGAAAAGACCTTGTATTTGTTCAAGGTAATTATCCGTGATTATTTGGTTTCGAAGCCAGGGGTAAGTTTAAGCACCTGTTGAAAAAGTTTCTGCCGACGAGTCAAGTGTCTCTAAAACGTCTTCTGGTAGAAAACGGACAAAAAAGGTCCTCCTGTGATTAGCAATTTGTTCGTTCAACATCCCTTCCTCGAGAGGCCCTGTCGGACATAAAAAATACATACGCCATTCTAGTTTTGCTCCGACAGTGTCGCGTATCTTAAAACATCTTCCCAGTAAAAACGGAGAAAAAGGTCCGACCTGTTGGATGTTCAAAGGAGAAAAAGGTCCTGGTAGAGGGTGCAGTCGACATTGTTGAAAAATAAGTTATTCCGGCCCGCATTCCCAAAGGGCACGGAATAAATTTTACCCGTCTACTCAGGTTGGCTATCCGAAAAACTATGCTTCAGAATTTTGAGATAGCCTTTCCGCAAAATTCGCGTTTCATGATTTCTAATCAGTGAAGCTAAAGGGTTTTGTTTTCAAAGAAGTTTAGCTGTTGAATAGGAGGTGCGGATAACCGCACGAAATAAAAGGCCTATCTAATAGCTTCCTCGCGCGTTTATAAACTTAAGTGGTAATTCCATCTTTGAATTTACAGTCCTTTCTGCAGGCCTTGATCATTTCCCTCTCAAAAATTCTCCATTAAGCCTTAACCGGGTTTCTTTAACAACCGACGATTGGCTTTGGGTCCTACATCTTTAATAGTAAGCCACGCCTTTATCCACTGTGCCATGTGTCCTTAACAGAACTGATATCTTGGTATCGTTACAACCATTACACGTGGAACTAAAACAGATAAGTTTTTTTTCGAAATAAAGGGTTCAGTTTTCAACACTCCTTGTACCTGTAAAAGGCCGTGATCATATAACGACAGAAAAGTTATTAGCTTTCAATAAATTTAGCGACAAAGATGACCTTCCAGTTTTCCAAATAATCCTAAATAGCCGGACATAATATCTTATCCCTCCGAAATATACCTTGATTTGAAATAGTAAAATAATGTCGGAACTATCTATTTAATAAAAAAAAACTGATTGTTTGTTTTTCCGGGGTTTTGCATACCGACGCTTTTTAAAAAAAACTTTGGCTATCATTTAATTCTTCAAAATTTGATTTCCGCACAGTCGATTTCTAGCTTTATAAGTATTTTGTTTTCAAAGTCTTTGTTGAATAGGAGTTTGCAAATTTCCCAGACAAAAGGTTATCTGATAACTTCAACAATACTAAATACTGTGAGGATTTTGAAGATGCGTCAACGTTTTCTGAAATAATTCTAGTGCCTTAAAAATCTCAAGACATCTAATGAACTCCATAATAAATTTAATGCCAATTTAAAATATCTGATATCTGACATCCAAGAGGGAACTAAAACAGTTCTACCCAGTGAGCGGTGAAAATAAAGTTCAACATTTCAACCACCTTAAAAGTCACTATAACGTTCTTTATAACAAATATGGCGACAAAGATGAACAATATATTCCGAAAAATGTTGTGAAAAATATCTTATTCAGAAATTTAGATAGATAGTAAAATAATACCATCTATTTAATAAAAACAATATTGTTTGTTTTTGTTTTTTACTTTTAAAAACTTTTATAATTTAATTCTGGAAAATAATGCACAGTCGTACAGAATAAAATAAACACAGTAATAGCGTTTGGTAAATTTCGACAAAAGGTTAAGTTGATAACTGATATAAATAATATGCATACTTTCAAGATCCCCCGTGTTGCGAAAAAAATCGATTGGCTCAAGACATGTCCGAAATAAATAATAAATTTAACGAAATTTAAAAATTGTAACCACAAGAGGACAGTAAAGCTTAGTCTGAATAAAGAAATATATTCAAGGTTACACTGTTCTTTGGACTAGGGTTGAACAATATATTTAAAATTGCGAAAATACGTTCCAAATTTGATGAAAATGCTCTCCGTATTCTGACTTCGTTACATTTTTTATCCAAAAAAAATGTATTGCTAATTCTAGTTCAAATTAAATCTTCAATCTGGGACATATGGTATAAAAAAAGGCAAAGTTGGTAACAAAGGAAAAGAGAAATAAGAGAAATATTTGAATTACTCAACCAGTAAATCGTCAGAAAGCTTAACAAGAAAGGCAGCTACAGGTATTTAGGTATTTTAGAAGAAGATACAATGAAGCATAAATAGATGAACGTAAAAAAAAATGTTTTAGAAGAACAATAAAAATAAGAGACCAAGCTCGACAGCAGAAAAAAATTAAAGAATAAATACATGGGTTGTTTACATCGTAAAACACTTCAGACCATTCTTAAACTGGACAATAGAAGAACTTAGAAACTTGAAACACAAAGCAAGAAAAACGTGGGCAGAGCACATAAACAACGAAGAAATTTTAAAGAAAATTCTAACAAAAAAAACGACGCCTATATTTAGTATCAGAAAGTATCATTTGAAATTTCCGGGACAGACTATGACGAAAAAGGCTTCCAAAATATTATACGTAAGATACAAACTGAAGGTAGGATAGAAACTGGGAAAGATCAAGTACTCTACATAATGAATGTGGTTAGCTGGGGATCAGGACTGGGAATGAGTAAGATAATCAAAAGACAAACATTGCGAAGAGCTGTAAAGGACAAGGTGCTGAGGAGAACATTGATTGCCTATATTCTGAAGAAATACATCATATAAAGTTGGAAAACCCTGTCGACAGACAACAGAATGAAAAGAACAAGTCAGCATCAAGTATTTTGACGATTTTAAAAGTAAGGGACTCGGAATATAACGTCCTAAATGAGTAAAGAAGCAAGACAGATCAGAAGAGCCATTGTCAAAATTGGTAGAAAAAAATTGTCTAATAGGAAGTATTGGCTAATCACTGCGCGATAATGAATGCAATTTTTAAAATGGTGAAATATCATGACCTTGCTCGAGGGCTAAGAAACTGTGTGAGATAAACATTGGATTATTAAGAATATTTTCGAAGATCTCTATAAATATATTGGCAAAATTAGAAGCTCAGTGAAAGGACTAAAATGATTCAGAGAACGGGGTTGAACCCAGCAAGAATACTAGAGGGTGTTGGAGAATTTATTTATTTTTATTCTTTTTTGGTTACCTCGACTTGATCCTCAGCGATGAGTAGCAGAATTTTCTGTTGTGAAGATAAATAATGACCATCCCAAAAAAGATTTTTGTTTCTCAAAAAGCTGATTATAGAATGTTGGTAAGATTTGGATCGATGTTATTCTTTTGATGTTTCCCAAAACTTTCAAATTCTTTGACTTTCCATTTTATTTTTGATTTGTCAGTCGAAGAACAAGCAAGCAAACAGATAAAAACAAACTAATAACAAAGGACAATCGATCTTTTAATCTTTCAACAAAGGAATGAAATAATACCGAATTCGCGATCCTCAGAACCTGAGAAAATGAAGAGAATTGATCTTTCCAAGAATAATGAGACTCTTTTTTTTCAAGCACACACCCAACACTATTAAAAATAGAGCTAAAAAATAAAATAAAATAAATCCTCTTTTTTACCTTCAATTAACGGAATAGGCTGTTTGAGACTGGCATTGCTTGAATAAAATAATTGTTGACATTGAGTGATACACTGACACTTGATTTTAACCCAGACCTTAACGTCACAACACATTCTTTCTTGAATGTAATTATAAACATTTTTGTGTGCTTTTTTTTCGACAAACAAGGTTACATCTCAGCGTGAATGAATAATGAAAACTGATAGTTTTTGCCATTTCATTGAAGGTAATGGTTAATTTTCATTGATCAAATATCACAGAAAAAAGCCAATCGCTCAAACTTTTATGCGTCGTATCCCTTCAGGACATGAGCGATAAGGACTCTCTATAACTTCCAGTCCGTTATAACTCTTAGCAATGTTTGTCTTTTTAACATTTTTCCCACTCCCTGTACTGATAGCCATTTACACAAGCTTGTTGGGTAGTCTCCTCGATCTTTCCCAGTGTTTAACTTACCTTCAGTATAGTCTTTGAGTGTAAAGTTTTCAGAGTCTTCTTGTCTGATTATCTATCTGATTATTGGTGATTCTAAATATGTGTCTTTTTTATCTGTCTTTATTTTTGAGATGATGTATTGTAATTATTTACACTATTTACATCGTTCAGACTATTGTCTTCATCTACATTGCCGTATTCACGATGTTTCGACCGTTGTTCGCTCCAGCCTACTTCAGGTGATTGGAATTTTGTACTGAACTCTTTATTTGGTCTAACGGGGGTAGATTGTTCTAGTTCCACGTGCCATACCTCTTCCGGATGTCCCCGTATCAGTTACCTCCCTTTAACTCAACTTTTTTTTATTCACCTCAGCTGTAGCTTGATATTCGACTCACAATTTTTTGGGTCAAGTCACTGGATTCAATCAACGCTTTTATCCATTGAGCCATGTATCTTTTTTTTTGTCTCCATTTTCCTTAAAGCTTCCTTGTTGCTTACATGCTCTATCCATGTTTTTCGCGGCATCCTTTTGTAGAACCACATGACTGTTGCCTCAAGTTTTCTCTTTATCTATGAGGAAAGGATGCTGAGAATAGCATGGACTGAGTTTATGAGCGACGATGATTTTTTTTTTCAGGAAAATGAAAACATAAAGAACAGTTTTACTTAGAATCAGAAAGATAAAGTTGAAACTCTTGAGACACATAATAAGGAAAGGGGACTTGGAGAATATGACACTCATACATCAAATTGAATACAAGCGGGACATAAGGAAATATCGAGTAACTTACATGGCGAGTTTCTGCAAATGGATGACAAAAAGGTTTTGATAGATTGATTGATTGATTGATTTGTTTTTCTTTTTTATTCTCTTTTAAAGATAATCAACCTTTTTTTAAAGGTAACTATTTAAATCCGAAATATATTTTTGATTTTAAAAATAATTCTTCTTTTACGAGTGATTATCACATTAACATTACCGTGCCCTTTATTTAGTCCACGGAGGAAGACTATTCTAGTTCCACGTGCCATGCCTTTTTTGGTTGTCTCAGTTTTCAGTTAATTCCCTTTAGTAAATCAACTCTCCAAGTTTTTTCTTTCCCCCTCTGCTTGGTCAAGTCTCTGGATTACTTCAACCAACGCTTTTATCCACAGATACAACATTTCTTTTTTTTCTTTGATTTGCCAGCGTAAAAATACTCTGATTATAAACAAAACCTTCTTTTATTATTATTATTATTATTATTATGCATTCCATTCATATCACTTAATCCTATTAAAAAGTAATTGTAATTTTCATTGACTGTAGTCCTAGGTACGACGATAAACTACGTCCGGCAGCAAGGCATCTGGTTGGGATATTGGCGGTTTTGAGGAGCGTGGAACCACATCTTAATTGCTGTTGTTCCCAGATCCAGCATAACCTGGAGTGGTAGCAACTGTTAGGGTCCCAGCTATCGGTAAAAAGCGAACCCCACAAACAAAAACAAAACCCTATGAAAGTATAAAAATACATTTTATAGTAAAAATACCAGCAATCCATTTTTAGATATAAAAATTAACAGCAATACATAGTTATAGTAAAATGACCAGCAATACATTTTATAGTAGAATTTCCAACGATAAAGCAAAATGACCAGCTGTAAATTTTAGAGCAGAATTACTAACAATAGATTTGAAAGCAAAATGACCAGCAATACATTTTGTCTGTAGTTGAAGGCGTACAATTGCGTTCAAAATATTTAGAATTCGACATGAAATAATCCATATCGATTGAAATGCCGCTAAACAAAATCAACCATCAAAACAATCAAAACAAAAGAACTTTCATGACATTAATCCTTATAGTATCCTACAATTTCTCAAAGAAATCAAACTTTATTCCAAAATATAACTTCAATACAAAACACACATATCATCACCTCTAGTAATTATGTCTACACAAACATTTATATGCACGAAAACTGAGTATCATCTGCTATGTATTCAATTGTGAAATCAGAGTAACATATATCATATTTTTATTACTTGGGAAAGATCCTAAGAGAATTGAATTTCAGCATTAAATGGCCCACAAGATGTTGATATACCGTTAAACAAACAAATCAAATCAATTTATTGACAAGATTTGTTTTTTAGGACTTTTCCACCTTTTATGTGTTCTTTGAAGTCGAAACATATTTTGGATTAACAATTGTTTAACCATGATTTTTTTCAGTTCAAGTCTTACGCTTTAATCCATAGGTGGGAGATAGCTGGATACAGGTAACTATAAACTCATTAGAATTATTTAAAACAATTTCCGGTTTTGTTTTATATGATTGTTTTGCACTGTGTTTGAAAGGATATTGTTTCCAATAAATAATTTATGTAGTGTTCATCATTATTTTTTATTAAGAGAAATGTTTGCACGATTGCTTTTAACCTTCGAATATATTAAATATTTGACTGAAAAATATTCTTTGTAAAATGATTCTATTTAATTTGCCGCATTTCTTAAAGTTTTCTTTATATTAAGAATGAAACAAAAAATTAAATCCTTCAATCACTTTAACATAGCCAGATTTAGACTGATGAAATATGTCATCATTATTATAAATAAACAGTGACATTTTCACTGGGGATATGGTATCATGGCGTCAACAGTGAATTATTTCTTCCGGGTTCTGCATTATGAAATTATTGGTAAAAAAAAAAAAATCCCATAAGACCTCAGTTTTTAATTCTAAGATGTTCTCAAAACTATTCCCATGCACACTGATGACCATATCACATTGAAGCATCGGTTACCGTTCGACCATTGAAGATAAGCAACGTTGAACCTAGTCAGGTGTTGTAGGCTTGAATGCGCAGGTGGTGAGAAATCGAAGAGTGAAGTTCGAACTTCAGTTGATTTGTTATATTCACTTACGCGCAAATATCGTTAAAAAAGATATGAATCCACCATTTCTCTTTCCAGCTATGGGTTAAATAGTAAGATGTTTATCCTAAAATCGTTATCGCCAAAAAATTCTTACAATACAAAAATATATTTTGGCTTTAAATAACCTCATAACGGTTGATAAGCCGTGAAGAAACAAAACAAACAATAATTCCCATGATACTCGTGCTGTGTCACAGGAAGCGTTGTTCTGTTGCTTAGATGACACAGTCATCTTAAAAAAATGTTTATCATGAAGGGATGCACCTGGTCTTCAATGATGTTAAGGTAAGTAGTACGTGAAAACGAATCTTCTATGTTTCTTCATAAGACCATTTGCTTGTCTGTCATGAAATAATCTGTGACAAACGCATGAGGTTTTAGATAGCATAATTCATTTTATCTTTAGTGAATATCTATGTAGATGATTTTACAGTTTGTAGGGCTCACCGCCGAAAATCTAAAATTAAAGCTGATCTTTCCTCTGATCTCGCTCTAACAGCTCAACGGCAAAAAATTGGCTTTTAACATTTACTTCTCAAACCAAGCTATCCGTCTTCACAGAGATAAAAATGGGTTTTCTCCAATCATAAAAATTTAAAGATTAATGATTTTTTTTTTGTTCAGTAAGGTATTCATAAATTTTTTCGCCTTTAGGCTGTAGCTTAATAGAGTTTTAGAAAACATCTAGCTAGAAGGGTACCTAGAATTACAATCAGCAAATCGAGGAGAAAAGCCTCTCAGTTGTCAGACAGAGTGTATGGCCGTTAGCAAGAGGGAGAGCTTAAGATGCGAGCTGTAAGTTGGAGATATCAAAATTAGGCAAGTACAGAAATTTATCAATCTGGAAAGTATTATAAGAGAGAACAGAATGTGACACAGAAATCCGAAGCGCATTGGAATAGCGAAAGATGCCTTAGAAAACATTAGCAACAAAAAAAGGAGTGGAGGCACGTTGGAATAAGAGTAGAGGCATGTTGAAGTAATGGATAGCAGCTCGGATTGAGAAAACGGAGAGCCGAGTTCGAAATCCAGTCGAATTATTTACGTGCTAATACTCTTGGAAAAGGTATCAATTCTTTTCTTCTCCACCCACCCCATGGGTGAATAGCAGGAAAAACCGGGTTCTGTAGTCTTGGGCGCAACTGGTCTACCGTAAAAAGAAATGGCAACCTACTGCAGAAAAAAATCTGCCTCGTCAGTCATGTATCGAAAG
Organism: Acanthosepion pharaonis; assembly: GCA_903632075.3. NCBI lineage: Eukaryota > Metazoa > Mollusca > Cephalopoda > Sepiida > Sepiidae > Acanthosepion > Acanthosepion pharaonis. The sequence continues at coordinate 4,083,919 of CAHIKZ030005407.1, read as the reverse complement.
ATGCATGATCGCCTAAGCGTGTATCACGCATGGCACATAACTGAACAAAAAAGTATGCTGAAATGCAACGTAATACCAATCTTCAGTTCCTTCACAGATGAAAATGAAACTTTAGACAACAGAGGTGTGGTTCTACAGAAGGATGCTGAGAATACTATGGACGGAGCCTGTGTACAGCAAAGAATTTTTAAGGAAAATGCGAACGAAAAAGACACCTGTACAGGTTGTCACATAATGATGGAACATTTTAAATGCAAGTATATTGGATTATAAAAATGGCATATATTAAATATATTTATTGCATAACTGATATATATACAGCGCTCAACGTATTAGCTAAGATTTTAATATTACATCCCTGGCCACCACCAAGAAGAGAACATGAACAAGCTCGCTTTTTCATTTCAGATCCAGTTGGCATTGCATGTCCCACAGAAGTTTTTAACAACACGCAGGATCATCTTTCGGGAGTGGTGCCTGTCGTTTTCCAAAATGCTGTCAGAATTTCCTTTGGGCTGCAATGATGAATGGTGAATTATACTTCCTCTAAGTATGCAATTTCTTTTGGAGTTCACAACATTATGAAGTTCCAACGTCAGCAAAGAAATATCAGATAGTTGTAGGAAATAGCAAAATCCTACATAATATATTGAACTCTTATATATCAGTTATTTAATAAATATATTTTGTACTCTATGTGTGGCAGAGAGCAATGGTCACACTTGAAATATGAATTATAGTAATATAGAATTTTGTTTATAGATGAGAAAAATAATCTGTGGTGAAATTTGTGCCCAGAGAATCTGTGCTTCGTCAGAATTATTAATATAAAATGTCAAAATAATAGTGTTTATATGAACTATGGAATACCAATTGAGAAAAAGAGACTGATCATTTAATCGTGATAGGGGAGAAGTCAGTAATTGGGTTGAATTCTAAGTTTACCAACACAGCAGGTTTTTGTCGCTGCCATTGCGTTTATTTTAGCGCGTGTTTATGCGAAAATAAACAAAGTTGAAGTTGGAATTGAAGCTGGGTGAAGTTAGTTGACAAGCAGTCGACCAGAGAGAGAGAGAGAGAGAGAGAGAGAGAGAGAGAGAGAGAGAGAGAGAGAGAGAGAGAGAGAGGGCAGTGAGAGTGAAAGCGTCCGCTTGCTGCTGTAGTAAGAGAGGAACTGAACTGAAGTTATCTGCAATATTGGCGCAATACTGCCAGTGAACCCCCTCATATCCCGATAGTTAAATAATTACGGCAACTAATAAGAACAAAAAGGGTGAACCGAAAACAACTACTCTCCTTTCAGAATTATTTGCAATATTTGTTTTTTTTTTCTGGACTTTATTTCATAAATATTACTTTCTTGTAAAAGAAGCATTATTCTTTTAGTACCAATTTCTTCCTTATATACATGAATTTTTCGTTGGACTTGAATCGACTTGTTCATATTTGATTTTTCTGTTTGGCTTGATTCTGGCCTCAACGAACTTTCAGGTAGACCAGCTGAAACTCCCGGGATCTACAATTTATTAATTTCTTTCCAGGCTCAAAAAAAAAAAAAAAATCACAACGTGACTGGAAAGTGGAATCTATTCGACATTGTGAACCGGGGTGTTTGATTGATTCTGCAATACTGGTCCAGGACAGTACAGGACCAACGGCCGGTCTTGTAGAGTACATAGACTTAGTGGGGTCAGGATGGGTGTTACATATTTCATATTTATAATCCAAGTTATTTGCTTTTAAAATGTGTCCCATCATTTTGGAACAACTCGTATATAGGATAAAAAAAGACAACATTATGAAGGTACACCGCCAGCAAAAGAGATATCAGATAGTTGTAGGAAATAGCAAAATCCTACATAATATATTGAACTCTTGTATATCAGTTATTTAATATATATATTTGGTACTCTATGTCATATTTATAATCCAAGTTACTTGCATTTAAAATGGGGACAACTTATAAGATAAAAATAAGATAAGATAAAAAAAGACAGTTGAAATTTCTGGAACACATGATGTGGAAGGAGAGCTTGAAAAATTTGCCACATGACATATTGGAAGAGTGGAGGGAAACATCGCATAACTTACGAAACGAACTTGTGTATGGTAGAACAGAGACTGGGTGGTATAATAAAGGGTAAATATTGCTTAGAGCTTCAAAGGATAGAAAATTGCGGAGAGCCATGGTCCATAAAAAAAGAATGGTTTATGCAAATGACTGATTTGGATATAGATGTGTTTGTGGGGTTGTGGCGACACTAGTATTTGGCGCACAAAAGTACCCCATCACCTTAAAAAATAGATTAACGAATTTTACGATTATTATCTAATCCTTTGAAATCTAAACCCCACCCATAGTCGTAAGCGGAACATCCACCAATAATCATTTCGACTTTTTATCTCCTTTCATTTATTCCCCCTTTTTTTTTCTATAGAATTTGCACTTTTCAGGATTACAGCATTAAAGGATTTTCTTCTTTAGGGATTGTAGTTTTCGAGATTTGTATCCTTCAAGGATTCTGATCTTTCCGGATTTATACATTCGAGATTATCGTATTCGGGATTGCGACTTTCCGTATCAAGTTCGTTACCGCGTGATCTTCTTCTGTTTGTCGTATCCCTTCAAGACGTTGGCGATCATGACTCTCTACATTTTCTTATCCGTTTTAGCTCTTTGTAAAGATTTTTTTCACTATCTCTCCTAATTCTTGTTTTGCCAACCATTTACACAAGCTAGTTTGATAGACTAGGCATTGCTTTACTCTGACGCTCTTGCCTTCGATATATCCTGTGAGTGTCAAATTTTCCAATCCCTCTTTCCACATTATGTTAAATCTATAGAATTCTCAGAATACATCTTTAGAAATATATTTTTGTTGCATCAAGCCTCTTCTTCATCTATGAGGAGATTGCCCACTATTCACTGCCGTATCGGAGAACTGTTATTACATAACTTTCCTGTTTTATAAAACTTTGCTTAGCTTTTGGAAGGAAACTTTCGCTATTCCAATGATTCTTCGGATTTTGGTGTCATTTTCTGTCGTCGGTTTAAACACTTCATAGATATTTATATTTTTGCACAAGCTTGATTTGGTGTTTCTCATTCTTAGTTCGCATCCTGGGCCCATTCTCTTGCTGACAAACATGAATTGTCGTCTTACAATTGATATTTAGTCCTTTTTTCTAACTCTCCTTCCTATCAAAACTGCGTCATCCGTATATCTTATGTTGTTAAGATTGTGGTCGCCAACAATGAATCTTGGAGCGATTTTTAATTCTGTCAGAATAGCTTGAATGTAAAGGTTGAATAAGTCCAGTGAAAAAATACATTCTTGTCTTACTCCCCTTTCTATTTTTATGTATTTACTGATTTCATTTTCTATTAGTAAGCAGACGATTTTCTCCCAGTTTAGGGTCTGGATTTTTCTAATACCTTTTCCAGTGTAAGATATTGTTAAAAAGATTCCTAGTAAGGTATGCTAAAAGACACCCAAATTTGCTACGTATGCACATAAAGTTCTATACTTGAAACCCATCTTAATATTTAGCATAAGTTTTTTCATAATGGATGAATATTTTCTCACTGTGACTTTTGTTTCGATTTTATTATGCATTGTATACTTGAAAATATTTTTCTTACTAATTATTAATTTTATATCAATAAACATCGGACTTATACTGCACTTGAACTTTTTGAAAAAATCCCACGTATTTATTCACTTAATTTCAAATGATACTTTCTGATACTAAATATAGGCGTCGTTTTTTTTGTTAGCATTTTCTTTAAAATTTCTTCGTTGTTTATGTGCTCTGTCCACGTTTTTCTCACTTTGTGTTTCAAGTTTCTAAGTTCTTCTATTGTCCAGTTTAAGAATGGTCTGAAGTGTTTTACGATGTAAACAACCCATGTATTTATTCTCTTAATTTTTTCTGCTGTCGAGCTTGGTCTCTTATTTTTATTGTTCTTCTAAAACATTTTTCTTTTACGTTCATCTATTTATGCTTCATTGTATCTTCTTCTAAAATACCTAAATACCTGTAGCTGCCTTTCTTGTTAAGCTTTCTGACGATTTACTGGTTGAGTAATTCAAATAATTCTCTTATTTCTCTTTTCCTTTCTTTGTTACTCATATGTCCCAGAAAGGGATATATTTGAACGAAGTAGCTAAGTGGTTTTGGATATTATAACGAAGTAGAATACGGTAGCAGTCATCGACTGGTACGCGTCGTAGTCGCAGGTAAAAAGTGTAGATCAATGGCGTAGTCCAATGGGCGTCCTTGTAGACTTAGCTCTCAGACTAAGACTTTACTGACTCTGTGGTACCTACACGTCCGACGGTATTTATGACGGACATCAGCCAATCATATTCCAGTGAGGGGGAACACAGGTGTATGCATATTCCATTATATCAGTTACCAACTTTGCCTATTTCCCAATACCAAACGCCATTGGCTGAAGATTTCAATTCTGTTCACTGGCATTTCCAATACATTCTTAATTTCTGGATAAAAAATGTATCTCAAGCCACCCACGTATATGCGATGGTTCACCATTTCTTACAAATTTGTGAATCTGTATTTTCCGCAACATTTTTAAATATATTGTTCAACCCTATCCTTGTTATAAAGAACAGTGACTAACCTTGGAATATATTTCTTTTATTTTCACCTCCGCTAAGTACTGTCCTCTTGCGGTTACTTCAATTTTTAAATTCCCCATTAAATTTATTATGGAGTTCATTACATGTCTTGAGATTTTTAGCACTAGAATTATTTTGCAACACGTTGACGCATCTTGAAATCCTCACAGTATTTAGTATTGTTGAAGTTATCGCTAAAATTTGTTGTTGAGATTTACAAACTCTACGTTTCGTTCAATTTTGCAGACTAAACGCTGAAATTTGAATAAGCTAATTTGTTTAAAAAATACTTTGACAAAAACTCCACTTCGCCGTTTAATAATTTCCTTAAATTAATGTTATAGGACTTTAAGTTGGTAAACAATATTTTTTAAGAAAAATTATTATTTCTTCATTTTTCCTTTTTAACAGCAAAGAATAAATTTTTAAGATTTCTTACTCTTAAGGATACAACATACAACTGGCTAAGCGTAAATATTTCTTTCGAGAGCCAAATTCCAACTTGTTGGGTCGTTTGACCTTGTGATTTGTTTATAGTTCTCGCAAACGCAGGGCAAACTGGAAACTGGGTTCTTGTATATAAAAAAAGTCAAATAAAAGATATGCAAAAAGCAATATTGCATTTTTATTAAATAAGTATTTGTTATTTTAATCATTAAATTGTTTTTAAAATAGTAGGAGTATTGTGTGTGTGAATATGTTAAATAATAAAAATTTTAATTTTTCCAATGAAGTTAATGAAAATCTATTGTACTAACCTACACACCCAAGTAAAACCAACTGTACTTCACCCCCCTTACCTGTTTGCACTTCTCTCCCAAATTTGGTTTCAATCAATCAAAGTATGGCTAATTTAGATGATGTAACGGACTAACGGAATTCACAGAATTTTATAAATATATATATATAGATAAATATTTTGCAGGTGTTCAAACAGTCCTCTCTAACCACATGATATATTAGCAAATATATCAAAAAATAAATTAAAATATAAGAAATTGCCTTTCCGATTTAAAGTTTCGCAGATGGGATATTATCATTATTAGAAATAAAAAAAATAATATATAGAATAATAATAATTAAAATTATTAATAAAATAAAACAATAACAAAAAATGAAATGAAAAAAAATAAAAATAATAAAAGCAACTGTTCCTGTCAGAAATACTGACATCACGCCAAAAGACGTTAAATTCAATTTCTTCATTACGAACCTTGGTGCAGGCAACACGTGTCCAACTTCTCTCTATGATATGGCTTGCATTACTATAGAGTAAATTTCTCGCTTTTATCACATGTACCATAAAACAATTGTAACTAAAACATACACAAACCAATAGACACGAAAATATAAATACATTGTATGAAAGTAACATAATTTACCATGCTTTTCCTGTTTTTGCGTGTTTTATTTCTTGTCAAGTATGTTTCTATCTCCTTGAAAAAAAGGTTAATTTCCGCTTCTATGATGTGAGTGAACCCCCACTAACAACAGTAAATTTCTTATACTTAAGCTCAACACAATATATATCTCTTTTGAGAAAGAACCTCAACTCTCGTAATTTTCAGTCCACATCTATGTCCCTTAACCCAAACCTGCAAGCTCTAGAAATAAAATTAAGCGTAGTGATAATAACCAAAGAAAAGAACAGGATATTAACCCTAATCCTAACCTAGAGATGCAATCCGCTCATCAGGGTTTTAGGTAGGTCAATTGAATTTATTAACAGATTAACCAAATAGCAAAGTGTTCTTTGCTATTTTTTTATAGTTTTCTTTTACATATTACTTTGCAAACTTTCAACAGCAACAAAAAAGTGTTAACTGAAAGGGAAAATAATAATATAATCAAAATATTAACTTTCCACACTGCCTTAAACAAAAGTCTTGAAAGGAAAGTCTCATCTATACTATAAAGAGTAATGGACATAAATCTAATTTCCTGGAAATGTAAATTTCAAACAACAATAACGCTGACTGTTTGTTGAGTAAATGTGGATTAATTCCTTGTAAGGAAAAGGCTAATTTCACCATTACCATTAACATATATCGCTTAAAAGACGTTAAATTCCTATCCATAACTGAGAAAACTGATATATTTATAATTCTACTATCCGTCCTTGCTTTGAATATTGCTGCCACATATGGCCCGGCGTTCCCGCTACATATTTAGAGATTCCTGATAAAATCCAAAGAAGAATTCGTAATGTTATTGGTCCTGAGCTGGCATCTCGACTTCAATCACTTTCCAACCGCTTTAACATAACCTCCTTCAACATTTTCTATAAATAATTTAACGGTAATTGTTCTGATGAACATTCCGCTATGTTTTAGACTTTATGAACTTAAACGCAGTATTAGATTGGCAACAAGGCCTCATCAATTTTCAATTGAATTCGCTAGATGCAGCCGCAAGTTCTATGCTAATAGTTCATTCTTTCGCACTTCTCCCTGCATGCATTCCAGCCAACTTTGATCTTCAAAAATTTTAAATGCAATGCCAATCGTTATCTACTGTCTTCTTGATTACTCTTTTTTGTCCACTCTTCTTGATAATGTTTAATTTTATTTTCTTATTCTTTCGCACGAAGTAACCCCTTGTGTCATAGTGGTTTTACCTGACTATCATAAGGCGAAATGATTAAAAAATATCTAATCCTCATGAGCATCGAACGAATTTAGATTAGAATACCGTTCTTAAGAAAGAACAAATTTGTAATAATGTCAGAAGTTGTTTTTATTGTAACATCTTTTATATATTATAGGATATCTGCTAGTTAATTAAATTGAACCATTTAGCACAGTAATATAAGATCTGCAAAACTTTACATCTGGAAGATAGGTTTCGAACATTTTTATTTTATTTATTTACTATTAATACATTATTTCTTAACATTCAGCACTTTACTTACAAAGCCCGCTTTTCTTAAAACACACTTACCTTAAGGCTCACGGCCACATCATGTTGAAACAATGTTTTCCATACGATCAGCGTAGTTAAGCAAAGCCGAGTTTGGTCAATATCTAGATGGGTGACCGTTTCGGAATACCAGGTGCTATAAGCTTGGGTGTGCGGGTGGTCTAATGGATAATAGCTCAACAGGATATGGGTTAATCAATAATCCGACAAATCCGGAACACATGCGCGTGCTGAAAGCCTAATGAGTCAAAACCTTATAACCCGCGATATGTCTCCAAGAGTGACAGCTACTATCTCTTAACAAGTGATTGTCCGAGTGATGGCATATAAGCAGGTAGCTAGCCTCGAATAGTTAATCGTTGAGCTGAGTTCCAATTCCCGTTGGGTTCGTTATATTCACTTACGCGCAAATACCTTTGAGAAACGTATGAATCCACCTCTTTTCTCCCAAGCTATGGGTTAATTAGTAATACTTGTATCAGTAAATCATTATTATCACAAAAAAATTCTTACAATCTAAAAAATATTTTCTCTCTCTAAATAACCTGCAAAGGGTCGATAAGCCGTAGAAAACTAATAAATCTACGGAAAATGTTACATCGAGAAGGCGTAAAGAGTTACTCTCCTGGGGGTTGGCATGAACCATGCTTAACGAAGGGAAAAATTTTATCTAAGACATTTAAAAGAGAGCAGTTTAGTTTTGAATGTGTCAATAAGTCATTTATTGCCCCGGTTAACAACAATTCAAGGTCCTTTTAATATCTGTAACTTCTCATGCATTTTCATGAAAGATATTCCGTTGCCTTCTCCACGATTTGGAATTCAGAGTTGTTCTCCTAGACTAGTTGTCACCCAAGACTAAACAGCCCAGTCTTCATTGATATAGCTGGGGTAGAATAGAAGAGATGAATTCATGCCTCTTCAAAGAGTATTAACACAAACAAAAAATAAGCCCGGAATTTGAATCAATTTGAGTTGGGTTCAAGATGTTCATTTATGCGCAAATACCCTTGAGAAAAATATGAAGCCACCTCTTCTCTCCAAGCTATGGGTTAATTAGTAAAACTTACATCACTAAAATCATTATCATCACAAAAATTCTTACGATCAAAAAATATTTTCTGATTTTAAATAAGCCGTAAAAATCGAATCAATCGGACAATAAAACACTAGCCTTAACTACGCTCAACGATGTTTTTGTGAGGCACGTTCTTTGTCATCAGTGCTAGAAAATATGTAAATATGGTTGATTAAATTTGAAGATGATCCTGAACATACATTTACTAGATATGATCAATATTTTTATTCGCCGATCTTTTTATTGATGAGATTTAAAATGTTCCTATATTTTGAAGAAGGAAAAATGGTTTCATATCGTCGATATTTGCTTCGGCATCAATTTAGAAAAATCAGCCTTGTAACTTACTAGTAAATTCGATTACATTACACAAAACCAGCATCGATGACGTTCAAGGATATTATGATTACCTTATTTTTTCCGGGATTAACATCCATCGTATCATAATTCCAATATGACATTAAATTCTACCATCGATCATCAAAAAATCAATATGTAATCGAAGAGACACAACAGGTATTGGTGCAATTGTTTGTTTTATTTTTATTTTTTAAATTGTTTAACAGATTACGAATATGGATTCTTATCGTTGCTTTCTTTTGTAACATTTTTTGTTTGAAACATTTTTATAAGATTTTGGCTGAATCTACATGAAATCTGTCGGCTAGATCCACTTTCCAAAATCAGTGAAATAGAGCAGAGTTTGTTTTTTTTTAATTTAAAGAAAACTGAGATCCGGTGGTCTGGGTGTGTTGAACTGCGTTATAAATATATGGAAATCACGGATATTTTACGGCTGAAGGTTATTCTTTTCGGCTGTACCAAGAAGTCTTCACCACTCTTGTATAGAAAAAAATAGGCTTTCAGAAGTTCTCGGCATGTAACTATTAATCTTCTAGAACATAGACGATCATGGCTCTCTACAACTTTCTATCTCGCGTGATTCTTAGCTGTTTTTTCTCGGGAAAAAGAACATTTTGTAAGATTTTGTTTCTAGTATCTTTATTGTAAGACAAGTACTAAGAGTGTTTAGTAACTTAATCTTATTCCTTTTTAAAAGAAAAAAAAAACAAAGAACATCAGTTCTTTCAGGGTATAGGTGGTCATGGCTCTCCACATCTTTCTATCTATATAATAGCATACAATATGGTCTGTTTTGTGACGCATTTTTATTATACCGTGTGTTGTGTGGGAGTGTATCGTTTAGCTTAGTCTGTACTTCTAAGTATGTGATCGAAACTAAAATAGCGGCACCCATGACAATTATTATTTATATTTATAATTTTATAGTTATTTATTTCGTGTAAATGTTAACATCTAATTTTCTCCCAAACTGGCCAGTACAGCCAGGCAACAATGTTATAATAACGCAGCAGGGAAAGTGTTGATCAACTCGTGAGTGTAGCTTAGTCTGTACTTCTAAGTATGTGATCGAAACTAAAATAGCGGCACCCATAAGGATTATTATTTATATTTATAATTTTATAGTTATTTATTTCTTGTAAATGTTAACTTCCAATTTTCTCCCAAACTGGCCAGTACAGCCAGGCAACAATGTTATAATAACGCAGCAGGGAAAGTGTTGATCAACTCGTGAGTGTAGCTTAGTCTGTACTTCTAAGTATGTGATCGAAACTAAAATAGCGGCACCCATGAGAATTATTATTTATATTTATAATTTTATAGTTATTTATTTCTTGTAAATGTTAACTTCCAATTTTCTCCCAAACTGGCCAGTACAGCCAGGCAACAATGTTATAATAACGCAGCAGGGAAAAAAGGATCAACTCGTGAGTGTAGCTTAAAGTATGTGATCGAAACTAAAATAGCGGCACCCATGACAATTATTATTTATTTTATAATTTTATAGTTATTTATTTCTCCCAAATCTGGCCCCAAACTACAGCCAGGCAACAATGTTATAATAACGCAGCAGGAAAAGTGTTGATCAACTCGTGAGTGTAGCTTAGTCTGTACTTCTAAGTGTGTGATCGAAACTAAAATAGCGGCACCCATAAGGATTATTATTTATATTTATAATTTTATAGTTATTTATTTCTTGTAAATGTTAACTTACAGCCAGCCAGGCAACAATGTTATAATAATGCAGCAGGGAAAGTGTTGATCAACTCCGTGATGTAGCTTAGTCTGTACCTCTAAGTCAAACTAAAATAGCGGCACCCATAAGGATTATTATTTATATTTATAATTTTATAGTTATTTATTTCTTGTAAATGTTAACTTCAATTTTCTCCCCAAACTGGCCAGTACAGCCAGGCAACAATGTTATAAAAAAATGTTATCAACTCGTGACGCAGCTTAGTCTGTACTTCTAAGTTGATCGAAACTAAAATAGCATCCAAAATTATTATTTTTATGCGTTATTTAAAATGTTAACTTCCAATTTTCTCCCAAACTGGCCAGTACAGCCAGGCAACAATGTTATAATAACGCAGCAGGGAAAGTGTTGATAAACTCGTCAGTTTCTTTATGCGTTTAAAGCTCTTCCTTCTTAAAATTTTAGGAGCTAGTAGTCATGACCATCAAAAACTGATGCAATATCTATTAAGACAATAATACATTGCGGTAAGCTCTCAAAGAATTTAAAAACGAAAAAGAAATCACGCGCTTTTCAATAGATTAACGATATTAGATTTTGGAAGTTATACTATTAAACGCCTGCGTACAGATTGGAAGCAAACATTGCTTATACAAGGCGCGGTAGAAATACCTGCCACATTTTAAACTGTCACCTCTCTGGTGCTAGCGAACTTAGGTAAGTGACAATGGTGTCTTGATCAAGCTAATATCTTAACGATTTTGCAGATACCATCATTATGGATTGAACGAGTGCACACCGCGCGTTTGCTGTTGAAACGTTTTTCAAGACTGGTAACTTTGTAATTGTAACACAGAGAGCTTTTCGCACTAATCCCATGCTACGTCGGAATGATGTTGTGAAATATCTTTTTTTTTATACAGCAGTTATCTAGGTCTTTTGTCAATATTTAAAATGTGGGAAGTATTCCTGTGCATGAAGGATTTATCGGATAAATACAAATAAAATGTGTCACTTAGCTGATTGTTGTTATATACACCGTCGCGACTCTTAAGTTTTGTACATGATCTTGTTTTGTAATTGTTCAGTCCACTTATAAAGATATTATTATTATTATTATTATTATTATTATTATTATTATTATTACCATCTAGCTAGTAGAAATTTTACCAGACAATAACTAATGAATATTCGGCGGGACAAGCACGTTAACCATACTAGTCATTCACCAAGTTTAGCTTAGTCGCAAGGAAGGTATTCCGTGAAAATAGAATTCTCGAACCATGACCGATGTGCATTAGCCCGGTAATTTTTTTACTCTATAGCAGGCGCCCAAATACGTTAAATATATTTTAGTGGACGAGATCTGATGCTTCGCCGTGGTGTAATGTTTGGCAAGCTTGTCTTGCTAGATAAACTTACAAATGAGTAGCGAGTTCGATTATCGCTCGGTGCACAATGCTCTCTGCCTTGTGCCATGTCGAAGCCGCACTTTGTAAATCGCTATAAGTGAACGACTAGAAATTATTGTCTTTTTTTATTTCCATTTTTAGTTTTCCTTTTTTCTCCTTACAAGAAAAATATTTTATTACATTCTTCCTTTTTTGTGTTTTTGTTTCCGTTTTAAAATTCTTTTTCCTTTTTCTTTCATTGTTTTTTATTTTGTTTTTCTTTATTCCTTCCTTTTTATCTTTTCTTTCTTTGTTCGTTCTTTCCTCAAATCATTCTTTCTTTTTCCTTCCTTCTTAACTTCTCTCTTTCTCTCCTTTCTTTTTCTCTTCTTTTTTCTTCCTTACTTCCGTTTTTCTTTCTTTCTTTCTTTTTTTGTACGAATTTTTTCTTTTTACATTTTTTGCATATGTAGTATTTTTCTTATAGTTTACATTCTTATTACATTATTGGATTTTTATTTTTCGTTTTCTTTTTCCTTCCTTCCTTCCTTCCTTCCTTCCTTCCTTCCTTCCTTCCTTCCTTCCTTCCTTCCTTCCTTCCTTCTTTCTTTTTTAAAAAAAGGAGTTTCGTTTAAAGAGATATGGAAATTATATTTGAAGCCGGGTCATTCTTCTCATATAATGCGATTAACGAACGGCTTTTGTCGGCGTATTATACCGATCGAGCACATTCTGTTCTCTGAAAAATCCACAACATAGAACAAGCAGTAACAAATACATAAATAAAATGAAACATAACGACAACACCATGTTGCCAAGCAGGAAAATCGAATGACATCAACAGGGAAATAAAAACATTTGCGTGAAAGACTACATTTCCGGTCGTTTTTTGAGAAACAGGAACTGTAAAATGAGATAATGTCTTGAGAGTATTGGTTAGCAAATAAATTCAAAGAAATCCAACGGAAAAAAATAAATGGATATATAATTACTTAGTTTGCTTTAGTCAGGCACAAGACACAATTGTGTAGGATTTCAAATTTGGACACTGCTTGACTGGCATGGTCTACTCGTAATAAATAGCTGTCTTTCTATACCTACGACATTTTTCAGAATCAAAAATATTGATTTTTTTATTGATTTAAAATGTTGTTCTAATCATGAATAAAAAAAAATAAAGTGTATAAATAAAGTGTAAAATCAATTCCTGAATTTTTACAGTTATCTAAACATCTTACAAATTCCAAGTTTAAAACTGATTACATCATGTTATGAATAATCAAGAGTGGTCTCCCCTTGTTTCGTTACTCTCCTCTTTGAGAGAGCTATTTATGCTTACTGAGACTGTAAAAGGACACTATACGCGAACCTTGTATTCTCAGTTGAATAAAGCTTTCTTAAAGCCTACACCTGTGTACTTTTGTCATTACACATCATTTATTTACAAATTCCAAGTTCGAAACTGTACTTACTATTATTCTGAATTTAAAAACATTTTTGAGGTCTTTTTATATTTAATTTTAGTCTGGGGTTTCAGAAGTACGTGAACAAAAAAATAAGGGATTATCAATTATCAATTATTATGGGGCACGGTGGTGTAATAAATAGCAGCTCAATTTGAGGAGTCAGAGAGCCGAGTTCGAATTTCAGTTGAGTTCCTTACGTTCCTTTACGTGCAAATACCCTTGAGAATGCTATGAATCTACCTCCCCCACCCGCTAAAAATAGCTATGGGTAAACAGCAGGACAAACTGGCTCCTATAATCTTGGGTGAAAACCGGTCGAGGAGAAGGACAATTTTAAACTGAAAACCTCCAACTATGGATCAAATAGTCTCATCAATTTGCAATTGGTTAAGCGTGGTGTGTACGGCTACATCCCTTAACACATGCTCATTTCATGGAGAAAGAGGTCCCTCCAAGGAGTGAGAAGGATCTGGATCTGATCCAATAAGATTTCATCCCTGGTACCTATTTTTTTATTTATTAAAATCAATAATAAACAGTTATGTACTTTTATTAATTTTTGTAAATCTTTGTTTTTTTAATTAAAAACGTATGTTTTAATGAATTTTTGATGAAATTTACATCAGATTTTAAATGAAATTTTGTAAAAATATTTCAGCTAACAAATATTTACATTATGTATATATCCGTTTGTTCTTTAATTAAACATAGTTTGTTTTTGTACGCAGGTGTCACTGACGTAAGCACAGTTTCAAACTTGACATTTCTAAATAAAAAAAAGGTAAGGTAACTCTGTAAAACGTCGGGTGGATTTTAAACTCTAACGATATGAACAAAATTCCTTTTCGAAAACGAGTTAAAAATATCAATATTTTTCGACTTTCAGAAATATCGTGCATTGTGGAAGGTCGAAAGAAAGCTAATTTACAGGAAATAGCCCCCCCCCAAAAAAAACTTTTCCTTATTTCTGACGAGTGGACCCGTCTACTTATGTAGTTCCCAAATCTGTTAAGAACCGGTTTGTTTTGCTTTACAGTATATCAACCATTTTGTCAGGATATATATATAGCAGAATTCTTTCTTGGTGTGTTATATGACGTCGTGAGGTTTATGGCTTATCAGATATGTTTATTTTCATTATAGATTTGTATTCTATAAACAATGATATATTTTTAAATGTTTCGGAATATGTGAAAGGTTACTGTTTGAAACAATGTCTCAATATCGAGTACATTATAGTATTTATTACGTACATATGCAAAATCTATCAGTTTGTACGAATGTATTTAACCCATTGGTCACATGTGATACAATAAGGCATTGTTAAGAAGACGAATTTATAAACCACTTCAACAGGATATGGGTTAATCAATAAGCCGACAAATCCGGAACACATGCACGTGCTGAAAGACTAATGAGTCAAAACCTTATAACCCGCGATATGTCTCCAAGAGTGACAGCTACTGTCTCTTAACAAGTGATTGTCGGAGTGATGGCATATAAGCAGGTAGCTAGCCTCGAATAGTTCATTTTTATTCATGCGTTGATTATTGCTATCGGCAAAAAGAATAGTTTGAGTGATTTTCATAAATGTCAAATTACTAAGTCCTACGCTGTTTCTGATCTTCATCAATGGTCTTCCTGATATTATCATTTCCCAAATAGGCATTTATGCTGATGACACTACCATTTAGTCCTGTCTCAGTAGCAAATCTGTAAGAGCTGATAAAGTTAACCTGGCAGCTGCTTTTGAAAAGGACCCCCAATCTGTGGTTAACTGGAATAGGAAATGGCTCGTAAATTTCAATGTCTCCAAAACGAAAGGGCTCTCATTTCACCACCATAGAGAAACGTTCCTGACTACCATCAGCATGGCTGATACTAGACTCATGGAGAGCAACACATTGCACCTTCTTGGCCTCACGTTTTCAACTGAGTTGAAGTGGAACGACTACATCGAATCAATAGCTGCATTTAATGTGAGGAAATTTGGGGACAGTGTCGTGCCAAAAGGTTTTTCTTGCCAGAGTCCATCCTGTACATTTACAAATCTACCATTCGTCCGTGCATTGAATACTGTTGCCATTTCTGAACTGGGGCTCCTGCTATTCATCTCGAGCTTCTTGATAAAATCCAAAGAAGGATCTGAAATGTAATCGATCCTGACTTGGCACCTCGACTTCTGTCACTTTCTCACCGTCGTGTCGTGGCTTCCCTCTGTCTTTTCTTCAAATATTTTCATGACAATTGCTTTGACGAGCTTTTTCCCCTGGTGCCCGAACTACGTGAGTTTAAGCGTGCTATTAGATTAGCATCTTGGTCCCACCTTTTTACTGTTGAATTATTAGGTTGGTGCAAAAATAATTTCGTTTTCTTACATAGTAACATATGTTAGAAAACGAAATTATTTTTGCACCAACCTAATAGTTAAATGTAGCCACCTCTTCTACTCTAACAGTTTCTTTTCCTCACACTTCCCGCCTGCGGAACTCCTTTCCGTTGTCTTGCTTCCCTGATAACTACAATGTTCAAAAATTTAAATGCAACGTCAATCACCATTTTCTATCTTCTTGAATACCGTCAGTTTTTATCTTTTCTTCTGTCCCCTCTTTACCCAGTCTTTTCTCTCATCTTTATTCTCGGTAATCCCCTGCGTTCAAGTGGCATTCCCGCCTTGCTTCGAGTGAAATGATTAAAAAAAAAAAAGAAAAAAAGAAAGAAAACTGGATGAGAGCAGTTCTGAAAGGGTATGCTTTATCGTGTGCTCATTTCAGTCGAGGCAGTACCGATAAAAAGTAAATTGATAAGATAAACAACAAGAAGAACTGGATTTTAATTAACTTAAAATATTAGCCCTAAACAAAAGAACGGGGAAAGGCTAGTTTCATCTGTTCTCCACTTCCTATCGCCTATCAGTGGTCGTTATATGGAGATTGTGCGTGTGACACATAGAATGAAGACCGCTTTAAGCGTGAAACTAAGAATCAGCATGCATTATTGATCTTGTTAATTTTAACGTCTCCAAAACAAAAACTGGTCCCTATTAATCATCTGAGAGACCCTATTCTGCCTCCCAACAGATTGTCTCATGCTAACCTCCAGGAGTGTGATTCCGTTGTGCCCTCTGAGGCTAACATTCTAGGCTGACATGAAGTGGAAAGACTATATTGAATCCATTGCTACGTCTGTGGCTAAGAAAGTTGGTTCACTGTGTCTTGCTAGACAATTTTTCTCTCCAGAATCTCTCTCACATATTCATAAGTCAGCCATTCATCCATGCCTTGAATATTGCTGCCACACATTGTCCAGTGCTCCTGCTATATATTCTTGATAAGATCCAAAGAAAAATCAGCAATAATATTACCCCTGACCTGGCATCTCTGATTCCGTCACTTTCCCACCGCCTTAAAGTTGCTTCCCTCTGCATTTTTTATAAATACTTTCATGGTAATTGTTTGTTCGGATAAGCGCTTCGTTATGGTATCTTGACCTTATGAATTTAAGCGTAGTACTAGATTGGCAAAAAGGTCTCATTAATTTACAGTTTAATTGGCTAGATGTAACCGCAAGTTCTATGCTAACAGTTTCTTTTCTAGCACTTTTCGCTTGAGGAACTTTCTTCCGGATCCATGCTTTCCAGCCAAACTTGATCTTTAAAAATTTAAATGCAATGTCAATCGTTATCTACTGTCTTCTTGATTACTCTTTTATTGTTGTCGCTCTTTAATAATGTTTGTTTTCTAATTCTTTCACACCCAATAATAATCCTTGTATCTCAGTGGCTTTATTGCTTTGCATGGGGTAAATCCGATTAAAAAAAAACATTTCCAACCTGTCTATATATACAAACGCTCTATCTCCGATATTGAGTATTCTTTCTCCATTACTAATTTTTAACCATTTTTTTTTCTAATTTTTAACCATTTTTTTTTTATACGTAATTTTAATTTTAATGGATTTTTTTTATACGTTATATTTTATTATTTTATATGTGATATATATTATTTTATACGTTATATTTTATTATTTTATATTATTTTATATATTTTATTTTTATAATTATTTATATATTTATTTTTATTTTATATGTGATTTATTATATATTATTTTATTTTACGTTATATTTTATTATTTAATACGCTATACTTTATTATTTTTATACGTTGTATTTATTATTTATAATTATTATAATTATATATTATATTTTTTATTTTATACGTTATATTTTATTATTTTATTATATTATTTTTTATGTTATATTTTATTATTTATTATTTTATTATTTTATACGTTATTTATTTTAATTATTATTATTTATATATTATTTTATATATTTATTATTTAATACGCTATACTTTATTATTTTATACGTTGTATTTATTTATAATATTTAATTATATATTATATTTTTTTTATTTTATATTTATATTTTATTATTTTAATTGATATATATTATATTTTATTTTTTATTTTTATTTTATACGTTATAATTATATTTTATTATTTTATACGTTTTTATTATTTTATACGTTATATTTATTATTTTATACGTTATATTCTATTGTTTTATACGCTATAATTAGTGCATACACACGTTTTAGTATACAACCTTGGTTTTTTTCTTAAACAGTGAAAATCTATGTCTACTGGTCTTCGGCAAGATTCGAAAAAACGTCTCCCTTGTGGGAGAAACCGCCGTAAACCCTGGTATGCTTTTAGATTGCTCAGCCATGGCATACTTTCACGAATGTGAATTTTCGTTAGACTCTCGAGTGCACAAGCCGGTAGAAATAGATTCAAAAACAAGGATGTCCAATCAAACACTAGTTTAAAGTAATAATAATGTCGATTTAGGAATAAAATTCATTAATTCCTTATAAATGACTTTGTTTACATTTTGGATTTGAAAATAAAAAGCACAGATGGACTTCGAGGAATCCGAACAAGAAATTTGAATTTCATAAATAGGGTAAATAAACTTTGCTTGGCTGTGAAAGTCAATTTCACTGCTTGAAAGAAAAAAATCTACCCAAACACGTTTAGTCTCTAAAAATAACGTTTATGGTAATAAGAATTAATGTTGTTAAGTCGAATCCCTAAGGTGAAAAAAAAACAATGCGTGTTCAATCCCTGACAAGAGCTACATTTTCTTTTATAAAACTTTCGTTACTCATAAGTCGATAGATATTAATTTCTCTGGGATGTCGACTCAAATACGTATTCTGTTAAAAATAACGTTTTTACTAATAAGAAATAGAGCTGGATTAATGGATAAAAAAATAAATCGATTGTATTGTTTTATGGTTTATCAACCCTTTACAGGTTAACGTCAGAAAATATTTTTAGATTTAAAACTTATTTTTGTGATGATAATGATTTTTACAGATAAAAATTCTACTAATTAACCCATAGCTGGGGGAGAAGATGTCGATTCAAACCTTTCCCAAGGGTATTTGCGCGTAAGTGAATATCACAAACATGTCTACGGTTCATCAAACCATTTTCAGGTTGCAGCCAGAAAATATTTCATATAGCAACAATTCTTTTGGAGATAACAATGATTTAGTGATACAAGTTTTACTAATTAACCCATAGCTGGAGGGAGAAGAGGGGGTTCATACCTTTTCCCAAGGGTAATTGTACAGAAGTGAATATATCGAATGCAACTGGAATTGGAACTCTGCTCCCCGATTTCCAATTCCAAGCCATTATCATTACACCACCCGCACATCCAAGCTTACAGCACCTGGTATTCCCAAGCAGTCACCCATATAAGTACCGACTAAGCTCGACGTTGCAATGTAGTATGACCGTAAACCTTAAAAAATAAAACCTTGATTATATATATATATATATATATATATATATATATATATATATATATATAGGTGTGTGTGTTATCCCTCAACGCTAGTAGGACTCGGAGCTTCCTGCACAACGCAATCTACAGGAGCTGAGTATGGACTGATCGTTACGTAACTTGAACGTTAAAAATGACATCTTGTTATCGCAGTTTTGGCCCAGTTCTATATCATACTGGGATTACAGTTTTTTAAAAATTATATTTAGCAATTAAAATAAACGGGATTTGTGTAAGTATGTAAAAAAAAATATTTTTGAGTTGTGAATATTCCTTCTTAAATTTTTATTAGATCATATTTTAAATATTTTATCAGATCGTATATTTTAATTACGTCTTGTATTTTATTAGGCCCTATATTTTAATTAGATCATATATTTTTTATTAGGTCATACTTTTAATAGGTTATATATTCGGGCTAGAAATATGAAAGGAGTATCTATCATTTTTTTCTAATGCGATGTCACTTCAGCACAGAGTCGATCATCACTTTCCACAGATTCCTTTACTTAATTAACTGCGAATTGCTATGAATTCTTGCAAAAGATAGAATAATTTCTTGTTGTCATCTTCACGGTTTTGGATTTAGAATCATCCTTTCCTAGACTAGCTAAAGTGCCGTATGCTTGCTATTTAACCCATAGCTGGAGTAAGAAGGGGCGGATTCATTAACTCAGTTTTCCAATTCCTGAATCCGAACCGCAGCGAATTAATCCCCTCTCTCTATCTCTCTCTTTTATCTCTTTTATATCTATATATATATATATATATATATATATATATATATATATATATTATCAATTACGTGCAGATGTTACTGAAAAGCTTTAATTAAACCCATTGACATAAGCTCTTAAATGTTCTCATACAAACTTTCCTTTTTTCGTTAGTCTTTTTCTTTACTTAGACAATTCCTCTGGCACTGTTATTAATTTTCTCTGGAATAAAACAGTTCTATCTTTTACAAATTAAAAAAAAAATGATTTTATTTTAAGAGAATCTTTGCCGGGCAACCGACTGAATAAAATGGCCGCTTGGGAGAAAGAAAGAGAAAAATAATTATTTTCAATCAAGCATTTTCTTTTTTTTTAGTTGACGAATAGTTGTTCATTTTATTTTAATGGGAAAACATGAAGGTAACATTTTTAATCTGGTGTCTGCTTTTTTTTATTTTATTATGGAATTCTGTGCTATATGAAAATGACCTTTATTTCGTTGGGAACACGTCCATTTTCTCGAAAATGAAAGTTTCGAAATGAAAGTGATCCAGGCATTGCTAAATTGGGGGTTCGATTTACATTTTCGCATAATTCGATAGTAGACCCTGTATTTGTATCCGAAATTATGAAATCAAATGCCTCTTTTATAGTTTAAACGTAATGCTGAACTTTGACACTTTCATCTTCTTGAAGTTGAACAAGATCTTTAAAAAAATAAAGATATTTCCATAAAGAACAAAACGAAATACATCGGAAAAATACATTTTCATAGAAGACCGTTCACATTTGCTTAACCGAATCTCTATGTATATATTTATTGCTGATCCGCTGAAAAATATCCCCTTATCCACTGATAATTATTCAATAAATACACAAACATAGAAATGAACGTGAGACAAGAGTGTGTTTTCTCATTAGACTTGTTCTATCAGAATTCAGTATTAGAGGCCACAACTTGAGATATGCAGATTTGGTTTGGTTCAGATTGTTTTACGGCATAACAACCTCAATGGGTTATTTAATGGCGACAAGATTTTTAGGATAGAATCGTATGAATAGAATATGTGTTTCTTGTAAAAAAACAAACATTTTATATGTAAGGTTTCGTTGACGTAATTTTGTAAAGAGGGTTTTTTTTTCTCGAGAGACAAATGTATTACTGGTAATATTTTTTTCAAAAATGTATTACTGATAATATTTTTTTTTCAAAAATGTATTGCTGATAATATTTTTAACATGTATTGCTAGTAATATTTTTTTTTCAGAAATGTAATGCTGGAAATATTTTTTTCAATTTTGCTCACAAGGCTTGGGTCAATGCCTGGTATAGTTTTGGGGAACTTTCCAACATTTTTTCAGACTATTAAGTTTTAATAGGGTATAATGGGGATCCTTCATTTATGGGGATCCTTCATTATTTTGCTTTTGTTCTCACCTTCTCACTGACCGCGAAAGTATAAATTAGTTGGATTTGGTTTTTCTTTTACTTTTTTTTTTGTTACGTCATATCAACCTCCTTGGGTTATTTAATGCCGACAAGGTTTTTATTGCAGATAATAATTTTCTTTCAAAAATGTATTTCTGGTAATATTTTTTTCCAAACATCTATTGCTCGTAATAATTCTTTTATTCAAAAATTCATTGCTGGTAATAATTTTTTACAAAAATATACTGCTGGTATTAAAACCTATTTTTACACTTTCATAGTGTTTTAACCCCAGTTTGGGTGTTAACTATTTGACCATAGTTGGGACCCTAACAAGTGCTACCACCCCGAGTCAGGGTGGACCTGGGAACGCCAACAATTTAGAGGTGGTTCCACGCTCGTCAAAACTTCCTGATCAGAGGCATTGCTGTTAGATGTAGTTTTACCCAGGACACAGATGTAGTTCATCGTTTTACGCAGGACGGTAAGTTAGGCAGATGTCGCAGTGTTGATAGTAGACGCAGAAAGGAAACTACAAGAACTCTTACAGAAAGTAGTAAAGGAAAGCTAGAAGAAAGGACTAAACCTCAGTTGTAAGAAGATAGAATATAATCAGAGATGCCAAAATCAAGCAGGTACACAAATTTAAATAAGTAGGAAGTTTTTTTAACAGGGGGCGGAAAACGCGACACCGAGATCCAAAGGCGCATTGCAATAACAAAAGATGCTTTCCAAAAGTTAAGCAAAGTATTAAGAAGCAGAAAAATATCGTTAGAAACAAACAAAGGAAGACTGAACTGTTATGTATTATCACTGCTCCTATATAGCAGTGAATGATCTCACTGATGTAAAAGAGACTTCCGGCAACAGAAATGTCGTTCTACAGAAGGATGCTAAGAATATCATGGTCTAAATATGTGAGCAACGACGAAATTTTAGAGAAAAGTGATAGAAAAGGACACTTATAGTTAGCATCAGAAATAAGAGTCGGCAACATTATCAGTACTGACATGTCATCTCGGCTTCAGTCGATTTCTCAACGCTGTAACATAGAACCCACTTTGTAAAGTAGCTTGCAAAATCGCTATACGAGAAAGAATCTTTTTATCCTAAGTTTGAAGTTGATTGTCTCTATGTGTTCTGATCCGAAGGAGGCAGAGGATTAGTTCAACTAGAACTGTATTACAATCGGTTTTCAAAGATACATGGAAACTACAGAAGACGAACATGAAAGAAATATGACACTTTATTCAGTAATAAAGGAAGCCAACAAATTCAAAAGTAAATTTCAAGTTGGCAAAGAAGTGCAAATAAACCATAATGCACCTACTGAAGAGGGAAAGAGCCTAAAAAAGAAAGCAAAAGAAAATGCAATGTACCAAACGCAGAAACGATGGCAAAATAAGCCTACTCATGGCCAATACTCTGCCCATACCAAACAAGCTGATGTAGACAAACATATACACATCTGTAATTACAGAGTGAAAGTTCAAAAGCTGAAACCGAATGTTTTATTCTTACTGCACAGGGCCAAATGCTTACTAACTTGAAATTACCAAGCATACATAGGGAAAAATTCTGTTAACCCAAAATGCAGATTCTGTAATAAATATCCAGAAACAATTGACCATCTTGTATCAAGTTTCTCGGTTTTAAAATCCGCTGAATATAAAGCTCGGCATGATAGGATGGGCCAATATCTGCATTGGAAAATATGCAACTTTTACGGGAAGGAAACTACAAGAATCTGGTATGAAGATCACCCAGACCCGGTCACAGAGATAGAACCTGTAACAATTTACACACAGAGAGAAAAATCAAAGCTAATCGCCCATAAAACGTTTTCAAAGACTGCAAAAACAGAATATGCTTTCTTATTGATATGACTGTTCTGCAGTTTCTTTGAAGATCTTTAAATAAACTATCAAAATATGAGAATCTGGAAGTCTAAAAAAATCTAAAAAACGTGGCCCATGTGGGCAGCAATAATTTCATTTCTAGTTGGAGCCCTCAGATTGATGGGAAATGGTTCCGATAGACTCATTGAAAGGATTCCCGATAGCCCATGCCTTAAAGAAATACAAAAAGTGTACTCACAATTACGGCTCACACATTACGAAGAGCTTTATCTATGTAAAATGTGTGTGATCTTAGCTTTTTTGTTTGTTTTTTACAAAAATGATTAGTGGAAAATGTCATGAAGCCATTTCTGACCTTAGATCTCTGGTTGGGTCCCGGGAAGAAATGTGTATATAACAAAAATCAAAGGAATTAATAATAATAATAATATCGACTGCAGACGAAATTATAGGGTCGTTGTAAAATCCATATTCCTGTCGATGGCTGCATAGTATTTTCTACATACAGTTTGAATTCAAAGTTATCCTTCTACTAGACTGGTTGCCAACCATGTCTAGTGATCCCTGTCTGCTTTACTTTTTAACCCATAACTGGGGAATAATAATATATCGCAGTTAAGATTATAGTGTGTCTATATTTCTGAGATGAGATATTATGTACATTATTTACATTATTCGGACTATTGTCCTCATCTTTGTCGCCATATTTATCACAACGTTTCGGCCGTTGTACGCTCTGGCCTTCTTCAGGTGGTTGGAATGTCGAACTGAACCCTTTATTTCGCTCACTGGGGTAGACTGTTCTTATTCCACGTGCCATGTTTGGTGGATGTCATTTATCAGTTATCTCCTGTTAATTTCCCTCTGAAAGTTCTCCACTGCCTTAACCAGGTATTGAACTCACACTCTTTGGGTCCTGTCACTGGATCTAGCCAACGCCTTTATCCACTGTGTCATGTGTCCTTGAGAAAATATAGCGACAAAGATGAGGACAATAGTCCGAATAATGTAAATAATGAAGATTATAGTGTTATTGCGAACTCCATCTTAACGATGGTAGCGTAGTATGTGCTATGTGAGGGGTTTTAATTTAGAGTTGTCCTTCTTCTAGACTCAAGGCAGACGAGCTTAGTCTACCCTTCTATTTGATCCAGACCTGGAGTTGAGAGGATATGGATTTAAAACTTTCTCAGAGGTATTTACACGAAAGTGAGTGCGACAAACTCGGCTGAAATTCGCCGATTTCTCACCCCAAAGCGCTCTCCATTGCACTATTTTTTCTCATTAAGTATTTTTTATAAAGTAAAGATAAAATACAATTTATTTTTATTTCTTACATTAAACACGTTTTTTATTGTCATATTCCACGTTCTTCTGACATCTTTCAAGCAATTTCATAATTCTATCCTCTCAGATCGTTTTTGTCTTGTTAAAGGAATGCTCTAAATGCCTTTAGAGTCTTACAAAGAAGTAAAATTGATTTCTTTAATCGAATTCTGTAAAGAACGGAATAAATCTATATCATAAAAGAAGAAATGATTCTCTGTCCGTCACACATTGTCTGCGCGGGACTTTAAAGGCGCTTATGTCTGTGTTGTGTGTGAATGATTTACATGTTCTTTGTGCATTTCTAATATACACACTCGCAAAATTTGACTGAGTTTGAAATAAGACATTGAAATAATTTATTCCCTTTTCCACACAATCTGAATAAATCCTAACCAGGGCTGAGCAACAAAAGGTTGGAGACAAGATAAAAAACGTTAATTTTAAATTCTAAAAAAAATCAGAGATAAAAGATTTTATTGAACTTTTCGAAAATTATTGGGTCATATATAAAATAGATTTTTAAAGTTTATTTTTTTAATTTTGAAGAAAGACTTTTATGTCTGTCTTCGAATCAAAACAGACGAGGGTGGACTGAAAAATTCATAGGCTGACTAGAAAGGAGTGATACAAGAACTATGAAATCTTGCATACATTGATTTCAAATCTTCTTATTAATAACTGCAGTCTTTCTTTTCAGGTACGAGGCCGGGCTGAAAAGTTCATCGGCTGACTATGAAGGATTTATACAACAGCTGTCTTTTGATTTCAAATCTTCTTTCCCAGGTACGAGGCCGGGCTGAAAAGGTCATCGGCTGACTATGAAGGATTTATACAAGAGCTGTGAAATTTTGCATGCATTTATTTCAACTCTTCTTATTAACGCTATGAACTTTTCAGCCCACTTTTATACTTTCGGGCGCATATATACACAATTTGAATGAAACTGACATAGTAATGTGCATGGCGAGGGTTTATTTCCCTTTCTATCTGGCAAATACCCCTGGGTATCAGGAAAGCGTATAAGCCGAACATTTGAAGTCATTTAAAAAGAAAATCCTTCTGTATTTATTTCAACGGCATATATTTTCTAATGAAGTGTTTTAAATGGGCAAACAATTTGGATTTGAAATCTGACCATCTTGCCGTCAGTTATAATTAAAAGATCTATTTACACTATTTAAATTATTAGGAATGCTGTCCTCATCTTTATTGTCACATTCACTACTTTTCGGCCGTCGTACGCACTGGCCTTCTTCAGGTGATATACGTCGGAATTTCGAATCGAACCCTTTATTTCGTCCACCGGGGTAGATTGTTCTAATTCCACGTGCCATGCCTTTTCTGGATATCTCAGTTTCAGTTATTTTCCCTTTAGTGATTCAAGTCTCTCAATAAAGATGAGGACAACAGTTCAAACGATGTAAATAGGATAAATAGTTACAATACCTCATCTCATAAATATAGACAGATGCAATATCTTTTGAATATGTTCGATAAGTGAACTCTCACCATCAGGCAAACAGTAACAATTTGGGACACCAAAGGAATATGCGGTATGGAGTTATCCTGAATACATACACCCGTGTTCAAATTAATAGAAACAACCGCTTTAGTTTCCTTTCTTTCATCGTACGGTCAGTTTTAGACCCATTGGAGAGACAGGGTGTAATCGATTTATATTTTTTTCCTCAGATTAGGTCATTTGCAATGGTGTGCAGTAATATGAATCTCTTATCGGGGTGTATGATGAAATTTGCCCTTGTAAAATATTGCGTCACCCTTGATTGCATCAGATGTTTATCACGCTCAGACACTATTGTCTCGACTGTTGATTAGTTATCCTACGACCATTGTCTGCGATGGACGTTACTCCAAGGAAGCGTACGAATATAGAACCAGATTCCTATTGCTTCAAGTCTCTTCTTCATTTGTGAGGAGATTGTCCAGGATTCACTGCCATTTAGAGGGATCGATATTACATACTCTTTTCTTGGTTTTTAACGAAATTCTTCTGTTTCTTAATACTTTGCTTAGCTTTTGGAAGCTATCCTAGCGAACATTCTGATTTCAATGTCACACCTTCTGTTATCTGTTAAAACACTTCTCAGCTTGAATTCTAAAACATAATATTCTCAAAATATTACTAATTTTCTTCCACGGCTTTCTGTTCTTTTGATCTGTTTTTCGCCGATTTTTTCTTTGCCCATTCTACTATGGTGTGAAGCTCAAAGGTGAAATCTTTTCATTATTGATATTGAATCAATAAATAAAAAATTTTAACATTAATTTAAAGTCGCACGCTTTTATGTCGGATGTCATGATAAAATCTAAAGTGATGCTTTTTGAATTTAATTCAAATGAAATGCTCTTGATCTCATGATCAAAATTGAACGGACATTGGTGGTAAGTCAATGAAATTTTAAAATTAAGTGTTCAGTTATATTAATTCCGAACTGATGCAAACTGATACCGGCATGATACAGCAGTTGTTTACTTACAGTTACGCGTCAGCGTTCCAAGCCTAAGGTATAAACCAGGATTCTGAATGTTGACTTTACCGGAAATATGTTATCTAGTCTTGCTTGTTGACGGAAGTAGTTGAATACTTTTTACTAAGACAAGTGGTTAATGTTTAAACCTAGTTAAAACCAACATAACGAATGTCGATTTTAAGGTAGGCAATCACTACCCAATTGTTGGATAGATCAGTTTTCCTTCTTCTATATGAGTATACAATCTTTTAACCATTATTATATCCTGCTGCTTCGATCCCTGTGTTTCAGCCGATCCGTTCTTCGGCCTTCCTTATTTAAGGTTCTTAACAGAAATATTTTCATTATAGTATTAATTTTTTTTTTACTATTGCCTTGGCGTTCGTTTGTTCAAATTTCGGGTTTGCCTGTTCCACACATTTTCTCGCTAGTACTCTTTGGAAAAGCAAGCACTTGTCTCTTCTCCTCTCCCGAGGATATGGGTCAAATATCAGGGTAGTCGGGGCTTTCTAGCCTTGGGTGGCTAACAGTATTTTTAGTATGGTATAATTGTCAAAATATTGTCTTGACGTTCGAAGTTTTGATCTCTGTGTTTTGAACGGTCGGCTCTTTGATATTTCTATTGTTGTTTAGAACCCCTTTCTCATGTAGATATAGCATCTGGTCATCTTCAGCTGTGGATGTGCGGGTAGTGTAAAGGATATCGGCGTTGAAAGAGAAATCGACAAGCAGGGATCAAATTCTGGTCTAGTCTGTTGAATTCTTTTTTTTTGCGTTAAGACCCTTAAAAAACATGAGTTCGTCTCTTCTCTCTTCCCCTAGTTATGGGTTAAATATCAGTGTAGACTGGGCTGTTTACACTTCTGTGACAACCAGTCTATTCTGAATTTCTGAACCGTGGGGAAGGCAATGGGAAATCATTTGACTGTTTTTCACGAGAATGCATGGCAGTTTACAGAGACAACCAAAACTTAAACTCAACCAAAACCTCAAGTGGAACCCGTCCACACGATCCATTGCTAAAGATGCAGGAAAAAAAAAGGTCGGTTCTCTATACCGTTCCAGTAAGTACCTGACTCTTCGTGCTATCCCCTAACTTTACAAGAGCCGGATCAGATCTAAAATGGAGTATTGTTGCCATATTTGGCTAGGAGCTATCCAGTCTCGATAGAGTCCAAAAGCGTTTCTGTGTCCTTGTAGTGACAAATTATTTTCCACTCTGAAACCCCTCTCTCACAGACGGGATGCCTCCTCTGCAATATCGCTACTTCCATGGGAATATCAGACGAATTACATTCCTTTGTTTCACCTGTACTAACCTTCACGGCTAGGACCCGCCATGCTGCACGCATTGTGGCGAACCACTCTGATCCCCTCCGTATTAAGCATTGGTGAGAAGTAAGTTCCATTTGAGCAGTTTCTTCCCGCAAACCACTGCTCTGTCTAACCAACTCCCAAGAGGATGATTTCCCGGTCAGTACAACCTTAACCCGTTCAAGAGGATGATTTCCCGGTCAGTACAACCTTAACCCGTTGCTCTGACACTGTAAACCTCTATCACGAGTGGCTTCTGTGCCTTGTACAGGTTAAGATTCATTGTAAAAAAAAAATAGACACATATATTGTGATATTTTTCCTTAAAATACAAGTTTTCTTGATTTCAGAAGAAAACTTAGACATTTCCCAAAATTATAGTGAAATTTTCACTTTCCAAATTTATAGTTTATAATTACAATTTAGACATACAGAAAAATAATGAACTAAAGCTCGGCGATAACGGACTAAGATGACGACTTCTTTTTTCCATATTTTGCGACCATTTTGTTTCAAGGTATTTTTTTTTAATTCAGACGAAAACAAGAACATTTCCATCATATTTTAGTGAATTTTTCACTCCTCAAAATTATAATTTATAATTTAGATAGATGGAAGAAAAGATGACGTCAGTTTAAATTAACGCCAAGAAAATTTACTTTTGGGGTTGCGTGTGAGTAACTGTAAGCCTGCAAAGCAAAACCGTAGACAAGAAAGGAATTAGAGAAAAATGTCTTAACTGCTTCTTTTCTGGGTCTGTCTATATTTCTGAGATGAGGTATTATGTACAGTATTTACATTAGTCGGACTACTGTCCTCATTTTCGTCGCCATATTTGTCACAACGTTTCGGCCGTTGTACGCTCTGGCCTTCTTCAGGTGGTTGGAATGTCGAACTGAACCCTTTATTTCGCTCACTGGGGTAGACTGTTCTAGTTCCACGTGCCATGTTTGATGGATGTCAGTTATCAGTTATCTCCTGCTCATATTGCAATTTTTTGCTGTTATCACCGCCCTCTGTGGGATCATGTTGAGATCATAGACAGGGAACACCATTGGAAAATTCGTAAACTTAAGGAATCAGCACATATGCTAGGCCACAAAAATCTCCTGAGCCGACCTAGCATAGAAATAAATACAATATGGGAACCAGTAATAAGGAGTGCCAGAGAAAAGCAATGATAAGAAAGTTGCAATATGAAATCTGGTAAAGACATGTAATGATAACAGCAAAAAATTGCAATATGAGCACTGGTAAAAATGATGCTGAAAACATTAGGTTTATAATACTCAGAGGTTCATACCCAGATGTCCTCAAGGACACATGGCACATGGATAAAGGCGTTGGTTAGATCCAGTGACAGACCCAAAGAAGGTGAGTTCAATACCTGGTTAAGGCAGTGGAGAACTTTCAGAGGGAAAATTAGCAGGAGATAACTGATAACTGACATCCCTCAAACATGGCACGTGGAACTAGAACAGTCTACCCCAGTTCAGTTCGAAATTCCAACCACCTGAAGAAGGCCGGAGCGTACAACGGCCGAAACGTTGTGACAAACATGGCGACAAAGATGAGGACAATAGTCCGACTAATGTAAATACTGTTCCTCTTTTCTAAATCGTGACATACTGCAATAACGGATTTTAATGTGTATATATTAAAATAAACTGAGAAATTAAAATTTGCCGCCTTAAAAGTCCTTTTTGTCTCTTGAGCTTTGGAGAAGTAAAGAATGAAGCGGGGAAATATGATAACTGCGTGTAACATACATGAAATTAAGGTTAGAGAGTAGGTCAAGTGAAACATTGTCTCAAACGTGAGTATGCTAATTCGAATAATTTATCGGCTACATTTAAAGGCTTAAAAGAGAAATTTTCTCTTTTTTTTTTTTTGATTCGGATCCGTTTTCTTTGACAACCATTAACCCCATATGTTGCTAGCTGTAATCAATAACAAAGTCCAATTAATTTGTATATTTTATGTCGCAGATAAGAACTGGGACAATTGTGGGTCGAGTAA
The DNA here is from genome assembly GCA_903632075.3 of Acanthosepion pharaonis. Taxonomy (NCBI): domain Eukaryota; kingdom Metazoa; phylum Mollusca; class Cephalopoda; order Sepiida; family Sepiidae; genus Acanthosepion; species Acanthosepion pharaonis. The sequence goes on along the minus strand of CAHIKZ030005407.1, from coordinate 4,053,345 downwards.
TCTATTAAAGTGTTTCATATCTTGACTAGGGCCGAATTTAGCTCATTTTTCCAGCTGATAAAATGACAAAAATGGAAGAAAAAGATAATGACTTTGAAATTATTTTCTATTTTCAGCCCACTCAACACATTAAATATACAACGTGATCGAAGATAAGTTCGCTAAACATCCGATTAATAATCTATATCATAATACTAATTTATATAGTAATGTGCATATACTAATTTATATAGTAATGAATATAATAATTTATATAGTAATGAAAAAATACTGGTGCTGGTTTTTTAATCCGAACTTTTTTTTTATCCTACCAACAATTGACCAAAACCGTTTAGTCACATTTACGATTTGTGTTTCTATCGAGCCATTCTACATTACACATCCTGTTCTCCGACTTTTTATTTTACTAATGTTCACCCTATACAAGACAAAAGAGCCACTCAAAGTAGAGGGTTACTGAAAGAGGTTGTTGTGTAAGTTGTAAGAGTAAGAAGTAAGATGTAAGAGGTGCAGTTTATAGAGATAAAAATGATTGTAATGATTGGGAAAGCATTCACAAAGTAGCAGTTCGTTAGGACTTGTTCGAGTGGAACTAGTGGAATATATAGGAATGATGGTGTTTCGGCTCAGTGTACACTGTATGACGGGTTTTTATCTGAGAGTTGGTGGAATTAAGGAATATCGCTCGTATGCTAATCCGTTCTGCTGTTATAAATCCTGTAATCCGGATTCCTAATTTTTCTCATTCTGCTGACCAGGTCTAGGGATATATTGTCTAATTTTTATTTAGTACTGCTCAGTTCTTGCTCACCCACAAAAAGTAAATTGCCCATCCCAGAAAATACGCTACCCGGGAACTCACAATTACTATGTTTCTAAGCGATGTATATCCACTTACTATACACTCCAGTCCCTGTTCTGCAATCCATTTACATAAACTCTTTGGTAGGTTATGCCCTTCTGTCCCTCAAGCATTCACTATGTCTTGTATGTGTCAAATTCTTCAAACCGTCTTTTCTCATTACACATCCCAGAAATTTCAACTGTTTTTTTTCTGAGTCTAAGTATTAGTGTCCTTTTTGTTCCCAGTTTCCTTAAAAATTCCTTGTTGTTGAAATATTCCATCTATGGTATTCTTAGCCTTCGTCGGAAGAATCACCTCAAGTCTCCTTTTCATCTTTTTTGAAATTGTTCAGCATTCACTGCCATATAAAGAGCTGATAGTACATAATCTTTCGACGCATTTATTTTTTTTTGTTGTTGTTTGTAATGTACATTTCCTGTTACTTAATCCATTGTTTTATTTTTAGAAGGCATCTTTCGCTATCTCAGCTCGTGGCATGTTTTTAAAAGGGCCTCATCAGATCGAAACTTTCATATGGATCTCATGAATGGGGCCAAACCCATTCAGAAATATCTAAACTGTCACCAGTATGCAACCACATTCTATGATCAATAGTTAGAAATGGCTTTGAGCAAGTGAAGAATTCGGATCATAACTTAGATTATATGGCTCATTAGGCTGTTTGTCCAATGGAGTTCATCATCGAAGCAATGTTATGAAAATGTATCTTCTGGTATATCTCCACTGTTATATATCGTTTATTATGTCTATGGTATTGTCAATGCCGAAATCCTCTGAGACTTGAGAATCCCTATTAGGATTCCATCTGATCATGCTGTTTTGTTTCTGTTCAACTTGGCCAGTGCTGATTCCACTTCAGTTTTTAATATTTCTGGTTCTTCGATATTTCTGTGTATTGCCAGTTGTTTTCTTTCGTCGTGGAAGAGTTCGCCGATATATACGTTCCATCTCTGAAGTATTTTTATTTCTCTAATATCAGTGTCCCGTTCTTGGATTTTATGCACCCTGTTGATGAGCATGTCTTTTGTCCTGTTAGTTCTCTTATTTCTTGTATACCTGCTTTATCTGCGATACTAAATCTTTCTATTTCTTCACATTTTTCGCTGAGCCATCCGTCTTTAGCCTACCTGCATTTGTTCCTAATTTATTTGTGCAGAATCTTATATTCTCTTCCGTATCTTGGCATTGTTTTTTTTATCTCCTTTTCATCATATTGGGAATTTCATCTATCTTCCATTCTTTCATTGTCTGTTTTTCTTTGGGATGATCTCTATTACTGATATTACTAACGCTTCTTTTAATGTGTCCCACGTTTCCATTCTCCTTTTGTCCATTGTATCTTCTTTTAACACTGTCCATATATTTCTCCACATTCTGTTCATTCAAGGAGACTGCATTGCGATTTGGGGGCTGCTTAGGCCCTTTTCAGTTTCCGTAGTTTCACTAAGTTTACATCACTGGAATTTAGTCACTCCTACAGTTGGCGCATTTTTGCAGTGTGACAATGCATTCTTGAATCTCTTATTGATAGTCATTTTGTCGATTTGGTTTGTTCGTTTTTCCACTTGTGCTTCCTCATGTCCATATACGTCTTCGGTATCCTTGAAACTAGTTTGTATCTACTACATGATCATTCACCATGCACCATTGAACCCATTTACTCCGTGTTAATTACGAATTCCTAGTCTGAATTTGCCAACTAATTCACCGTCTCTTTCACTGCCTACTTTGGCATTCAAATTTCCCACGATGATTCCTCAGTCGAGTATAAATAAAACATTACTGTCCAAATACACAAATGTTACATGATCTAGCAGGCAATAAATAAAATGACAAATATTCTGGCTCGACTGAAAGGAACAGAAGTGTATTGGAAATCATTTTTAATTATATTAAAGAGGGATTACTGCCCCCAAAAACAGCACAATAAAGAGCTGTTTATGGATATTTTCTTGCAAACAATTCAGTCTGTAATAGGCTCGGTGCTAGAGTAAATTCAATTAAGTAAAATATATATATATATATATATATATATATATATATATATATATATATATATATATATATACAAATATATAAAATTTGTATTTGGGTAGCAATCCTTTTTTTATAAATGTTTCATTAAAGACGTCTGTCAAGGTAATGCGGTTAAGCTTTTTATTCAATGTTTCCCGCGTTCAGAACGTTCTATATATCCGAGCGCTTTAGGCTTTTCTATTAACCCTTAACAAAGACAAAAGGAAAGGTTTTCTTTACCGACGCGTTTCGTCACTTGAAAAACTTTTTCAAGGTAAATGTAACAATTTTATTTTTAATATATGTATATTTAAACAAAATTAAAAATATCATTATGTTTACAAAGGTTTTTAAATTTTAGAATGCTCTAAAATATTCTTAGAGCTGTGTAAGTCAAGGTAAACTATGGAGAATACTAAATGATGTAATTTAACGTCAAATAAACGAAATTCAGTAAATGTTAATGTTATTATATATATATATATATATATATATATATTAATGTTATATTTTGCATTATATTTGAACTTAGTCTACATACTTAATACATATTTAAATGTCCATGTGCTTTTAATGCATACAGTTACGTATTAAGATATATGTCAAAGAATATCTTTTATTTTAAGAACTTTGCTTGTACAGTGGCTCATGTGCCAAATTTAATTCAATTTACTGAATATCTATATACTTCTCTCTTACTGTTCGTCATGTGCTGTCTTTCATTAGCAAGCATCTATCTATCTATCTATCTATCTATCTATCTATCTATCTATCTATCTATCTATCTATCTTAACCTCGTAGCCTTCTCTTTAGCAATCAATACTTAATGATGCCCGGATTATATTTCAAGTGTTCCCTGCCATATCCAATTCTATTTCAGCCATGACATGCTTTTAACATTGCGTTGTTGTACCTTCCACTCAGCCAAGATACAATCAAATCGATTCTTCTGAGATCATGTTTGGCCCCGGTGTAAAGATGGTTGGACAATCAAGTGTCAAGGCTTGTTCTTAAGACAACTTAAGGATGTCACATGCACAAGACAGCCAGGACGGGTGACATAGAAGTGTGAGCTTCGACAAATGAAGCACTCTGATGGCGTGATATTCGAGCGCCCAGGAATGAGAGGAATGATGTGAGAGTTGAAGCTCCAGTGATGAATTTCTGGAGATAATAATTGATAAGCGAAAGATATAGCGACAGACAGATATACTGAAAGACAGATGCAAATAGACAGACAGACAGACTGACAAATTAGAGATAGACTGATAGACAGAGACATAGATTGACAGTCAGACTGACAGATAAACTGGCAGACAGGCACAGACAGACAAAATAAAAAAAACAGTCACAAAGATAAACTGATAGACAGATATAAACAGACAGAGACAGTCAGATAGAGAGAGAAAGAGAGGCAGACTGACAGACAAACAGAGACATACTGAGAGATAGATATTGACAGACAGACACAGAGTCAGTGACTGACAGATAGATAAGCAAGAAGATACAGAGACAGAAAGATACAGAGACAGAGTGATAGAAAGACATACTGACAGAGTGAGAGACAGAGAGACTGACAGACAGAAACAGACTGACAGATAGTTTGATCGAGAGACAGAATGTGAGAATGATAGAGACAGGCAAGCTGACAGACAGACACACAGACTGAGACAAGCTGGCAGACAGACTGGCAAACAGACTGGCAGACAGACAGCGGCAAACTGGCAGACAGATTTGTTGATTTTATGAACTGCAGATTAAATAAAAATAAGAGAAATGTGACAGAAAAATATCGAATTTTGGGTTTTATTTGTGGAAAGGTTTTTGAGCCCTTCATTTTAAACACTGCAGTGATCAAATATAAGGGGCAGGAATGTAATCGGGGTGGGAATGTATCTGGGGTGGGAATTTAGCTTGAAAGAGGAAAGAAGCTTGGATTTGTCATTTTCTAATTGGCTGATAGAAAGTTCCAAAACAAATCTCCCTTCTCTTTTATCTTCCTGGGTTGTATTTCTCTTTTGTGATCAAGTAATTGGTTAAGGAATAACAAAACAAGAGTTTGAACAGTAAATACAACAGAAGTGTGTTACAAGACTTGGGAGTGTGTGTCGGTTGACCAGCGTTCAGTTAGATCACTGTTCCCCTCTCCCGGAGGCTTACTTTTCCTACTAACTTTACAGAAAGTGGAAGAGTCCATAATAGACTCATTAGAGGGAAGACACTACAACATTTTCAATGACCGTTCCTTGACGTTATTTTTTTTTTATTAGCGCCTTCTTTTTAATCTTATACCCCTTCAGGTCGTAGGCGATTAAGGTTTTCCATTGGTTGCTTTTTCTTTATAATATGTGAATTCGGTTTGGAATTCAGTGTTTTTCTTCTTTTAGACCAATTAACAGACGAGGCTAGAGAGCCTAGTCTATTCATTACTATTCAATCCATAGCTGGGGGCAAGGAAGAATATATGGGTTCCTGCTTTTCCAAAAATCATTGGTACGAAAGTAAGCGCTACAGACGAGACCAGAATTTGAACATAGCTCGTTGATCACACTCGCCGAATAACTGTCGCATTACATTAATATTAATTAATTTTAGTTAACAGTATGGTCGACGGGGTTCACCAGCAAATACGGGACCGTTGTATGTTTCCAGGAGTCTTTGTCATTCAAGGCGCTATAAAAAGCCATTATTTTTAATAACATTTAAATGGCGTCATATTGTCAATAACCCGAACCCACCTCCAGCAACTTCTTTGATGATATATATGGCTTATTTGACGTATTTGTATAATAAGGAGTCTTTAATTAAATATGTCATTTTAATTTGTTAACGTCAAAAGTTAAAAAAAGAAAAATGGCTGGGAATGGTTTTTGAACTAGAATGGTTTTGGAATCATCATTGTTTTTCAAAAATGAACATTCATTTATCAGACCAGCAACATGTGATTTGAGATTGCATGATATCAGAATTAACCCATTTCACTCACTCTACACCTGCCTAAATGCAACCGCTTATCATTGTGACCTAACCTATGAAGCCACTGTACCAGATATGACTTTCCAAGGAAAACTGATGCTAGTTCGAATTTTGACAAGATTCTTTATTTCGTAAAATCCACCGGGTAATTTCTGTTGAAATTATGATTACAGAAATATCAATAAAAAATTAATAATAATAATATACAGAATAGCTGTACAGAGTCTTCTTTGTTTGTCACATGTTCTGTCATGGAACGATTAATATTTGTTCTTCAAATCGCATGTTGAATGTCTGAAGTCATTATTTTTCATTTGCGACGAAATTATTCAGCGTTCACTTCCCTACAGGTTATGTTAGGTTGGTTAATTTCACGACATATCACGACATCTCGGGTTATTTAATGTTGAATATGTTTTATAGGTCCGATTTACATTAGTCTAAAAGATAGATATGGGTCCGTTTTACACTACAGTTTAAAAGGTAGACATGGGCCTGTTTTACACTGCTGTCGGAAAAGTAGACATGAGTTCATTTTACATTACAGTCTGAAAGGCGCGCATGTGTCCGTCTACACTACAGTCTAAAAGGTATAAATGAATCTTTTTTATAAAGTAGACTTGCGTGTTTTATACTTGTGTATGCAAGTAACCACTCGAAATGTGATTTCCTTTTTATGAGTTGGAAGTGTCTTACTACTACTGTGTGATTGTGTTCGCGTATTCTAAACTCCCTTGGCAAGAAAGATCATATAAGACCATAGATAATAAGTAACAACCCAAAACTCTTTTAATAGTATCTAATGTTATCTGTTGATAGCTAGTTAGCTACATTATATGTCTGGAAAACCGGAAGTCAAAATGGCCATAACAGAAAGAAAAGAGAAAAATACAGAAAAGGTAAAAAAAAAAAAATAATAATACGGAGTGAATATTAAGTGAGAAAAAAAAAATGACGAAAAGGACAAGTAACCACGACTTTCGACACGTACGCACATATGCGCAGACGGGCGCAGGCACGCGAACGCCTACATACTCACGCACACACATATTATGAAAAAAAGCTTAGAACAATGAAAAGTGCATAGAAAAAAGACAAATCGATAAGTATAAACAATTAATTGCTGATATCCCCTGATGAGTGGGCAGAGTGATTACCTGAGAGTCTGTTTATGAAAGTATAATATTATGCTGGAGTTGGGATGTGAAAAGTGACATCAATCAGCTAAGTGACAAACCTTTTACGCGAATTAATACACACACACACACACACACACACACACACACACACACACACACACACACACACACATATATATATATATATATATATATATATATATAGTGTCTGTGTGTTGAGTGTATGAGAGCGTGTGTATTTGAACAGAAATTTCTAATGGATGCAAATTTGGTTAAATATTTTTTTCTATATTTCGGAGCATTTTTCTAGTTTTCGGTGCATATAAGTTGTCCAACGTGTGAGTACTTTCGACTTTCATAATCCATTGTCAAATTGTTTTGTTTTTAATGTCGTTTTATATTTAAATATATGCCGGAAACCAGGAAAATGGTCCGAAATTTAGAAAAAATAACGAAAATTATTTAAGACAGAACTTTCGTCGGGTTTAAAGAAACTGTTACACACACACACACACACACACACACACACACACACACACACACACACACACGTGTGTGTGTGTATGTATGGAGGTATGTGTGTGTGTTTATATTTTCTGAAATGTTTTTATATTTCGTTAGAAACTTTGAAGAAACTATTGTTTTATTTTTTTTATTTTTAACAAGATCATGCAAACAACTCTTTCTTTCTATAATTTTTTGTCTTCTTTCGATGGTATCAATATATAAGACGAGTAGAAAAATTAAAACCTATTAATCTGAGATGAAAGTTGAAGATAAATGCATCTGATCGAAAAGCCAATTGAAGTTGTAAAATTATTGAAAACTTCATCAACTGTCTGGCAAGAGTTGATGCTGATAGGAAGGAAAGAAATATATCACCTGCTCCAGTTAATTGCTCTAATTAATTAAATCAAATCAACGGGCAAATATAAGAAACACAGATATTTTTCCACTTCTATCTAAAAGTAAAGCGTAAGAATAAAAATTTTAGTAAGCGGAAATGTTGTAAAGCGAGACACAATCTCTATTAATGTTTAGAGGAGAAATCTTTCAGTGTTCCCAGACCTAAAATAATCTTGTGTAAGTTATTCACTACGATTGACTGTGCTGCAATTCTTGCTGAATATTATGACAACTCCTGGAAACTGGCTATGAATTTGCTGAAATCGCTTGGGACAATAATCACGGCGAACAGTTTCTACACTCTTTGTTTTCATAAAAGAAAAACTGCAAGGAGACTAAAAAAAAAAAAAAAAAAAAACGAATAAAAATATATAACTAGAATTAAAAAATCAAAAAGGTATGAAATTTTCTATGTCTGCGGCATTAAATAAAATATGTATAAACGATAGATTATTGATTCAATATATATATATATATATATATATATATATATATATATATATATTTACATTATTCGGAATGTTATCCTCATCCTCAGTGCCACATTCACAATGTTTCGGCCGTTGTACACTCCGGCCTTCTTCAGGTGATAGGAATTTCGAAACGAACTCTGACCGAGTGGATAAAGACGTTGGTTAGATTCAGTGACTAGACTCAAAAGGTTGTGAGTTCAGTACTAGGCTACAGTAATGGTGAAGCAAAAAAATTTCAGAGTTGAATTAAAAAGAAATAACTGAGATACCAGGAACAGGCATGGCACGTGGAACTAGAAAAAGATATCCCAATTGACGAAATAACGGGTTCAGTTCGAAATTCCAATCACCTGAAGAAGGCCGGGGCGGAAACGCTCGAAACGTTGTAAATATGGCAATGAAGATGAGATAACAGTCCTAATAATGTAAATAACGTAAATAATCATAATACCTTATCTTATATATATATATATATATATATATATATATATATATATATATATATATATATATATATATATATATATATATAGGAAATTGTATGTAAAGTGGAAAAAGTTTAATTGTGACGCTTAAGGACGAAAAACGGCTCACAAGTAAATTTTTTCCACTTTATCATCTAATTTCCCTAATACTGTTTCTTGATATGTAAATTTATCATTATCTCATATATATATATATATATATATATATATATATATATATATATATATATATATATATATATATACTGTCTACGCGTATGTGCGTACGTATAGAATGTCGTGTAATCTTTTTTTTTTTAATCATTTTTTCGCTTTGCACTCACTCAAAATTTTCTCTCTTTTCCCTCTTTTCTTTCAATTGCAGCCATTTTGACTTCCGGTTTTATAGACATATACTATCCTTGTTAATTCTTGAGCGCTATATATATATATATATATATATATATATATATATATATATATATATATATATATATGATGGATTCTTTTTACTTCGGTCTTCCAATTATGAGGTGCTTTCCAGAAGAGTTCAGACTTTTTCAGGAGAGATGTTTATTAATTTTAAAGAAATGCAAAACTCTAATCTCCTTCAAAGTAGGATCCTCTAACTTGTAACGCTCCAGACACTACGTGAAGACCCCATAGAAGTCATCCATTGTGAAGGTATACATGACTCTTGTCACAGTCTCCATTTTCTCAATGTCTTCAAAACGGCTGCCCCCGAGGTTCTCCTTTAGCTTGGGGAGCAACCAAAAGTAACAGGGACGTAAAGAGTGAATCACAGTTTTGATGCCCATCTCTGTCAACGCAGAACTTATTGCATAGCGAGCTTCCAAATTGTATTCAGGACCCAAGTGCATTCTGCAAACTAGCCAAATGTGACAAATAGCGTTTAGTAGTAGGATATATTCAAAGAACTGCTGCATTAGGACAGGTAGATTTTGGAAGCGTGGTATTGCATTCAATTTGAAAGTTGGGGTTCAGCATCATAAATAATGACACTATTTTTGTTCCATATCGTTACCATTTTTTGAGAGAATGAGCTTAAATTTTAAGCTTAGGCTCAAAAACGTAGCGCTGGAATTTCATTCCGGTGATCAGTGAAAGTTTTATAGCACATCCTTATAAAATTTGTAATTACTTGAAGTTTTGCAAACTGTATATAGACAAGTAGCGAGGTACAAGCACATTATTACTAAATCATTGTACCATCAAATTAGATCTTCATTTATTTCAAGAGAAATTATACTGAACACTTTAGATATATAATGATGTAATATGTTATACAGTGCAGTAGTTTCAGTGCTGTTTTCAATAAACAATGCAAATTTAAAACATATTGTCTTATAATTTGTGCCCAACACTATTATGGTGTTATATACACTTAATCTATTTTGTGTTTTGATTAATTATGACCTGACAGATGGTAAAAGATCTTAATTAATGAGTAGCCGTTTTTGTAATCTTTTACAATATTTACACACTTTTTACTTATCGAATACAATAAAGAACTGCATATTTTGCTTGTGCTGATTCATAATCAGGATGCTGGTTTGAATATATTTTGCATTCATTGTATCTAATATAAAGAAATATCAACTTTACTCGGATTATTTATTCTTGAAATAGTAAAGTTTTTAGCCCAGTTTGTAAGCAAAAACGCGGGAAATTCAGTATTTCTGTACATTTTCCCAGACAATCTTTAAAACTAAATGCTCAGTAATTGCTAGAGCTGTATATATATATATATATATATATATATATATATATATATATATATATATATATATATATATATATATATATATATATATATATTTTGGTTTTGTCAGTGATTATGCAATGTTGGTTTTCTAAAGAAAGTGAAAAATCAACCTGCCCTACTCTTACAGCCGTATCCTTCAATCCAAAATAACAAAAGCTGGCAGGCCAGCCTGAAGTAATGGATAGCGGCTCGGAGGAATCTGTGAGCCGAGTTCGAATTCCAGTCGTATTCATTACGTTTACTTACATGCTAAATACACCTGGGAAAGGTTTGAATCATCGTCTTCTCCCATCTATGGGTAAATAGTAGGACAGGCCAGATTCTATAGCTTTGGATGGCAACTGGTCTACTGCAGAAAGAAATGGCAACCTACTGCGGGAAAAAAGCTGCCTCGTCAGTCATGTATCCAAAGATACACGATCGCCTAAGCGTGTATCACGGATGGCACATAACTGATACTAAAATGCCATTAATCTAAGACTGTCTCTGCTATAAGAATCCCAGAACTGCTAGAATACACCTCATATCTAGGGTTTTTTCTTCTTTCAAGCCCAGCATTTGAAGTCTTGCAGTTTACAGATATATCTTTGTATTGTATCTTGTATTCTGACGTTACTTTAAATTCGTTTTTTCACTTTTGATGTCATAAGAAATTTTTTTTTCTGAAAATCTATTAGAAGACACGAAACTCTTGCGAAAACGAAAGTTGAAAGGCGCATGATAATTATTTTGTTATTGACTGAAAAGACGCCATTATTTGGTACGTAATTTTCTTTGGCGTCCATTTGCAAGACAAATTATGGATGACAAGACGGAAAGAAGATACGAGACTAAGAAAAACAGAGTCAGGGAGATAACTGGTCCAGTTGAAGGAGAGGGAAAGAAAGAGATGGGATGAACGTCGAACCACACCAACACATCAACTACCAACATAAACATTTTAAAAGCTGCCGTTACCATCGCCAATGATAACAGTTGCATTAATCTCATCATCTTCAATCATAATATCGGCTAGTAGTACCCGGGGGAATTCCATGTTTTTTTTTTAAACCTGGAAATTTATAGAAACCCGAGAAATAATATAATATCATATAATATAATATAATAAAGGATGTTTCATTAAGACGGATCAAAGTCAGTTGTAAATAAATCAGTGTTATTGGTGAAAATTGCTTTATTTCTCTATTGGATCATGTTATTTAAGTCATGACAATTATGTGTGAAAAATAATATCGCTCAAATGTCCGCCAAGGCTTCGGCGGCACACCTCCACTCGATGGTCAAAATATTTGATGACGTCTCTGCATAATTGCTCCTCGATTTCACCAATATGCCTTATTATCTCATCCTTCAGCTGTCGAGTTGCTGCTGGCGTGTTGGCATAGACCTTACTTTTGAGGTGACCCCAAATGATGAAATCTAAAGACGTCAAGTCGCACGATCGCACGATAATTGACTTCGCTATTTCGAGAGATGATACGACCTGGGAACTTCTCATTGCATTTCTTTTTGTACGTCCATTTTCGTAATAGGATTCGATAAATTTAACACTTTGTTTGATTGCTAATTTTACCATGGTTGAAATTGCCAAAGATTTAAGTTGTTAAATCAGAAAGAAAGAAAAAAAATCATTAGACGCTTAAACTTAATTCACATTCAAAATCGGCCCAAGTTATTGGAACACCCTTATTATAATAGTCGTTAAGTGAGGCAAAAGATGGCTTGTTCATTTTAACGCCTCCAAAACTGAAATTCTCTCCATTAATCATGTAGGAGACCCTTCTCTGCTTTGCATCAACATGACTGATACTAAACTCCGGGAAAGTGACTTGCTGCGCCTTTTCGAGCTAATGTTTTCAGCTGACATGAAGTGGAAAGACTATATTGGATTCAGCTGCTAAGAAAGTGGGTTCATTGTATCGTGCGAGACAATTTTTCTCTCCAAAATCTTATCTTACATATCTATAAGTCTACCATTCGTCCATGCTTAGAATATTGCTGCTACATATGATCCGGTGCTCCTGCTATTTACCTTGTGCGCATTAATAAAATCCAAAGAAGAATCAGCAATATTATTGGTTCTGTTCTGGTGGCGTGGCTTCAGTTTTTTTCCATCACGGTAAGGTTGCCTCTCTGTGCCTTTTCTATAAATATTTTCATAGTAATTATTCGAATTGTACCTAGGCCTTGCTATGGTACCTGACTTTTTGAATTTAAGCACAGTACTATACTGGCGTCAAGATCCCACCAATTTACAATTGAGATGGCGAGATATAACCGTAAATTCTATGCTAACAGTTTTTTTTTCTCGTACTTCTCGCTTGTGAAACTCCCTTCTGGATCCATGCTTTCTAGCCAACTTTAATCTTCAAAAATTTAAATGCAGTGTAAATCGCTATCTACTGTGCTCCAGATTACTCATTCCTCTTACTGCTCATTATTAATGTTTCTGTTCCTAATTCTTCCACACCCTGTAAGCCCTTGTGTCTTAGTGGCTTCACTGCCTTGCATGGGGTGATAACGCTTAACAATAATACTGTCGGAACAGGCTGTGAAAATTATATTATTTGTTATATTCATGGAAGAGGTACCATCATTTTCCAATTCTCTCTTGGTAAATTTTGGTCATTGCATCTTTATACGTCTCCCAAAATTAAAAGTTATTACTTAACTGAAGAAAATAATTATGTTACCTTCCTCTTTCTCACCACTCTTTTCCATTAAAAGAGGTCCAGTATATTTAATCTTTTCCAAGACTATTCGCTAAACATATACAAATAAAGCTGTGGAGAGATGGGCAATCACTATTTAAGCATTCCATACCACATCCCAAACAAATCTATTAATAGAAGACAAAGATCCTACTTTCCCTTCCGATTGATAGGTTGATTCGTTTTTACGGTTTATCAACCCTTTGCAGGTTATTTAAAGTCAGAAAATATTTTTAGATCCTAAGTTTCTGGAGATAATAATGATTTATTGATACAAGTCTTAGTAATTAATCCATAGCTGGCGGGGGAGGAGGTGAAATCATGCTTTTCCTAAGAGTATTTGCTCTTAAAGAACTCAATTGGAATTGGAACTCGGCTCTCCGATTAACAATTTCGAGCTATTATTCACTACACCACTCGCACATCCAAGCTTACAGCACTTGGTATTTCCAAACGGTCACTCATCTAGGTACTGACCAGGCTCGACGTTGCTTAACTACATTGATCATACTCGAACCGGTGTTTTAACGTGATATAGCTGTAAGCTTTCCCTTTCGATGTCAATGTTCTGATGATGAGGGATGCTATGCTGATGGCATAGGTACTCATAGTATAAGAATGATCTTGAACAAAAAATCAACATCCTCTACCGAGTTTTCAAAGAAATAATACTCTAGATAAACCTTTCCAAACCAGTAACGATCTGGAATTGGAATGAAAGCTGTGATGGCACCTACCTTGAATCCATCATAAAAAACTCAAGATATGGAATTGGTAAATACTAAACACTTCAAATACGTCGGTGTATGGATAAGTGTTGAAACTTGACTAATGCATGGAATAATAATACAACACAAAATGTACTTAGAACAAAATGTATTGAAACAAGAAAGTGTACACAATATTTACATATAGTCTTTTGTATATTCTTGGGAAGACCGTTCCTGGAGAATGTGTTGACTTAGTCGCAGTCGGGCAGAGTCTCTGGATTGAATCTCTTGATTCCTCCCCCCGTCTTCCCGGTACCATCCATATTTATATGGTCGGTACTCCCTGTGTAAATTAGGTGGATCCTACCACAACATATACCAAATTTAGTATATGATATAAGGAAACTGAACATAGAATAGGGTGCGCCAAAGTTAGTTTCGCCCAACATCATAAATTGCTACAAAAACCAAAACATTCACCTGAAAACTCGAGTCATGTTCTTAAATATCATCTTCAGAACGAAACTTTCTTATGGATGTTAGGCATAGTGCCAAACCCGTTTAGAAATATCTAAACTGTCAGCGGTATACAACTGTTTGTTTTTTTCAGATAAATAATTAATATGGCTTCCAGAGAATGAAGCTTATAGGTCTTAGAGAGAACTCTCCTTCGGACCTCGTGGACTAACGCTAGAGAATCACAAACAAAGAACTGTACCAAATAACAGAAATTACATCACTTGAGGACTACCAAGAGCAGCAACAACTAAAATGGATAGCACATGTAACTCGAAGAGAAAATAACGACATAATAAAGATATGATAGTGACATTGCAAACTGCTTCAAATAGAAGGTTAGGAAGGAAGCCAACCATCAATACTGGAAAGAGCGGTCACAGCTACTGGACACGTGATACCTATTTTCTTGAAAAATTGTTTTTCGAAAAAAAGATTTTATAATTTTCAACCGAGAGTAGAACTGGCTGAATGTCGAATGTTTCTGTTGTGTAGAAATACTGTCTAACCTTTTCTACAGTATTATTGAAACATTAACTCATCTAGCCGCTATGCGTAGAACATCTGCTCACGGAACGGTGGCAAAACGTGGGTCGCTAACGCGAAGCGCTTTCAATCGTACAGAACTACTCTGTTCTCAATCCATGTTATCATGTGTTTAAACCCTTTTCTACTGATCCTTTTGTTCTAGTGTTTCCCTTCCAGTATTACTAACCAGCAACTTCGAGCGTTACCCGAACTTCATAAGTTTCCTTATAAGTAAACGTCTAACATTAACATTCTGCGACCCGACGCCAGTCTAAGACGTTCGTGTCTATGAAGAGTTTTTTTTTCTATCTATCTATCTATCTATCTATCTATCTATCTATCTATCTATCTATCTATCACCGGATGTTCATCTATCTATCTATCTATCTATCTATCTATCTATCTATCTATCTATCTATCACCGGATGTTCATTATCTATCTATCTATCATCTATCTATCTATCTATCTATCTATCTATCTATCTATCTATCACCGGATGTTCATTATCTATCTATCTATCTATCTATCTATCTATCTATCTATCTATCTATCTATCACCGGATGTTCATTATCTATCTATCTATCTATCTATCTATCTATCTATCTATCTATCTATCTATCTATCATCACCGATGTTCATTATCTATCTATCTATCTATCTATCTATCTATCTATCTATCTATCTATCTATCTATCTATCTATCACTGGATGTTCATTATCTATCTATCTATCTATCTATCTATCTATCTATCTATCTATCTATCTATCTATCACCGGATGTTCATTATCTATCTATCTATCTATCTATCTATCTATCTATCTATCTATCTATCTATCTATCACCGGATGTTCATTATCTATCTATCTATCTATCTATCTATCTATCTATCACCGGATGTTCATTATCTATCTATCATTAAAATTATGCTTTTTAATTTATTCAAGTGGCTTTTAGTGCCATCTCACTTCAAAGCGGAGACGGTCATGGCTACAGTTTCTTTTGCTTTAATGAATTTAGCATTATTTTTTTTTTGGAAGGAAGGTGTAGTAGTTTCCTGTTGCTTTCTCCACGGTTGATAATTCACGTTTCCTTCTCTTTGACTTGGTTTCCACACAAGGCTGGAGATCCCAGTCTACTCTATTACTCCGTCCCTACCTAGTGGCAAAAGCTAAGGATTCATGATTTTCTCAAGAGCATTAACGAGAAAGTGAATGCCACAAATTAACCCGG
The DNA here is from genome assembly GCA_903632075.3 of Acanthosepion pharaonis. Taxonomy (NCBI): domain Eukaryota; kingdom Metazoa; phylum Mollusca; class Cephalopoda; order Sepiida; family Sepiidae; genus Acanthosepion; species Acanthosepion pharaonis. Next base: position 4,037,021 of record CAHIKZ030005407.1, on the reverse strand, counting down.
AATTTGAAAAAAGGTTTACCGATTCCATTTTCTGTGCTGACATCCATTACACTATACGTTGTTCAGACGACGCATAAAAAAACTTGTACATCGATAATTTAAAAACATTTCATATTGAGAATTAATAAAAAAAACTTTTTTTCATGTTGAAAATGAAGATTCATATTGAAAACATAATAAAAAAAAAATTATTTTTCCTATTGAAAAATAATTAAAAAAATATGTTTCATATTGAAAAATTAATATGCTTATTTATTACAATTTTAAAATTCTAACAATATTTCAAGAGTAGGTTCTATGCGAAAGAGAAAAAAAAAACCCACTGTCATTGTTTCGTTCAGCGTCCACTCTTTCTTTCTGTCTTTTAACGAACATTATCAAAACAACTAAAAATACCCGCTATTTAAGAAAGCTGAAATTTTAAAAAATTAAACAGTTACTAATTTAAAAAATAAATATCCTTTCAAAAGTCAGTTAGCTTTCTACATAGAAAATCAGTTAAAATAAATTGCATATAAGGTGATTTATTATAAGAAAATAAAATAATTAAAAGAAAGTTATGGCGAGAAAAATCAATCTAATGAGATCGATTCAAGTGCCTATAAGCTTGCCATACCAATCAACGGCTTATGCATTGGAAATTTTAATGTTCCATGACAGGAGTAGTATCAGGAGGATTACTCTAACTTAGTTTTACATGACGTCCACTAGGTGATGTTCTATTCAGGACTATGGCCGGCGCCCTGGTAAACAAGGTGACTATCAAAGGGCATAAATGCTCTCTTTCTCTTTTTGCTCGGGGTGTAGTAGCTACAACACAGAACTCTTCCTTTCCGGGGAGACATCTTAGTTCCCGGGCAAGCCGATGGTTTAATTTCACACAACCACGTAGCGCATCATGCACAATAGAGCTAATCACATAGATAAATTTTCTTTCTTTTTTGAGTTATCTGTAAACGCGCAAGTATATGTTTTCCTTCTTTTGTGAACTATGTCGTTTTTATAAAAATATATATACATGAAAATCTCACACGCGTTGAATTAATTTCTTTTAAACGACTTCATATTCATCAGCAACAAGTCGTAACTCCCTCTTCCCTACAAACTGTCGACCAACAACAACCTCGTCCATTGCAATTCTGTTGCACATCTTCGCCACAATACGATGCAGACCACAGCATTCCTAAAATATTCTCGAATACGGCATAGTGATTTGACGAGACATGTTGTCACTTGATATCTACTGATGACTACTAATTTTTCTTAATATCAAGATTCATATGAAAACCCATTCGATAGCAACAGAAAAATGACGAAAAAACAGTTAAGTTTTTATTTAGAGTTCTTTTATTTTAGGCACATTTTTTGTGAGGCAGAAGATATTTGAATGCGAACGCCATACCTTTTTTTTTGCGTGCACGAAGGTTTTTCTTTTTCGGGATATTTTACTATATTTCTCAAAATGATTCTGTAGGAATAGTTTCAAAGAAATATGTAAACCTCACTTCAGAGTCATAAAAATCTTGCAAGATCTGTGATCAAAGATTCCTTTGATTCTCCCACCACCACCACACACAAAAAGACAATTTATATTATTTTCATAAAAAATATGCGTAAAAACCTGAAGCAACAATTCAGAAACATTACAAGAAAGAGAAAAGAAGAGTTTACAAATCCCTTGCTAGTAGCAAAATTTCCAAGTTCCGGCATCTCTGCGGAAATGTATGCACTTCGGTATTTTTACAATTTTTTTGTTTGCTTCTGAATTACCTCATTTTTTTTTTATTTGATTTCTCTGGAAAATAACGAGTAGCATCTATTTACATAAATTATATTGCGCAGGTGTTTCTGGAACGTTTTGACGCATGTGCACAGATACAAACACCAACATACGAATAGACAATTAAGAAACACGTACAAGTCTTTTGCAGATTCCTTGTTAATCGAGAACCCAGAATTTCAAACGCTTTTTCTCAAGGCAAGAAGACCCTCTTCACTTAAAAAAAAAATCTTATACCTTTATTTCCACCTATAATAATGATACTGTGACTATTTTATTGAGCAATAACCTTTTTTATTTAACTCCCATCGTAACGGCTAGGTAACAGCTATCGTGGATAACGGCGAGTTGTGTCAGAAATTGCCAAGTTCACTCGACATTTCCCTTTCATTAGGAAGCTTCAAGCATTAGGCATTGATCCTGACCTTTTCCCTTTTAAGTGCAATGGGAAAAGTGCCGTCAGGCGAGATGGTCTTCTATGACCTGGACTTCTGGTAATATCCGCCCCGAAGCCCAAAAGATTTTGAAGCTATTTATTGGATAGCTAAACTTTCAAGAGAGATATATTTCAAAATCTCAGATAAAAACGTTTCAAAAATATTTCAAAATCTCAGATAAAAATATACCCAAGGTTTTTCATTTTCCTGTCCTTTGGCTTTGAAGCATAACATTAATTAATCTCATTCACAGGGAGTTAATCTCCCCAGGCAATATCTCTACCTCGGGTGCGTGAAAGGGTCTCTAGTGTTAATCATCCCCGGTGCTTGAGGTGTCCCCGAAAAAGGGAAGTGACGAGGGAGCTGGCCTATGTTGGGGTCCTGCCCTCACGCACACGTAGTTCTCCCACTTTAAACTCGGCCTTGTGTCACATTCGTTTAACGTGGGCATTCAAATAAATACCTTAAACACTTTTCATTGGCGTTGCCATAAATTTTGGCTTTTCCCTTTTATCAGCGGAACTAAATGACGGAATATTTTTTAAAAACATTTTTTATGTTTATACGTTCTTTTTATAGATACAAATATTTAAGTAAATGCTCTGTTTATAATAAACAGTATATTATTATAAACAGAGCATTTACTTAAATATTTGTATCTATAAAATGAACGTATAAACATAAAAAAATGTCTTAAATAATTGTCATAATGTATGACGTCATTTGTTTACATTTGGATACGCATTGAGCAGATATGAATAAATGAGAGAAAATCATGGAGAATTGTGTTTAAAAACAGTAAAATCGACCTTGCTAACCGAACGTTCCTCTGTAGCCCAATCGGTTATATCACATCAGGCTATATGACGTTTCCGTATAGGATACAGATTCGATTCCTGTCGGAGGACGCATAGTTTCTATGAAAATTTCTCGGACATTCAGGCCGGTAAATGTTATTAATACTGTTCCTTATAAACAGAAGCATTTACTTAAATATTTGTATCTATAAAAGGAACGTATAAACATAAAAAATGTCTTAAAAAATTATCGGACTTTGTCCATTTCATAATATTGTTTTTGTAAATATATACCAGCGTCCCTCACGCAGTTTTCCACCATGTGTTTCGATTCATACTGGCGCCGGCGTGAACGGGCCGGTGTACGTTCACAAGGAAGTTGAAATAACGCCATGTCGAGAAAAGATTTGTTTATTTATTTAAGGATTCAACTGGCACGGTCTGATGGGTAGGTGGGTGACATTTTGGACATCTTCTCTGCTACTTCTGTCTTTTCTCACGACAGACTAACGGATCAAATATATATTCAGCAAGTGAGAACTGCGAATGCCCCTCTTCTCATCTCTGACTGCGACACTGTACATCTCAACGGACGGCTCGTGACTAGTGAACGGCTCCCGACTGTCTACTAACGCCTCTCTGCCCACCACGAAGGGCGGTTTCTAGCTAGTGATTCAAGAATACATCCTAGTTTCCGAGCGATTCCGAAAGTTTAATTGTTATTCGTTTATATTATTTCCCTCTTATCGCCTTGTAGAACGCGGTTGGTTTCTTTGATGTTCTCTCGATTCGAGTTCCCTTTTCATTTGTAAAGAAAATGTCCAATATTTACTGCCATGTAGGAATAGTGATATAAACCAGGAGTTGGGAACTCTTTTCTTTGTTTCTAACTAAATTTTCCTGATTTTAATAGTTTTCTTCTCCTTTGGAAGGCATTTTCTCTATTCCAACACTCCTTTTTATTTCTGTACCATATTTTTCCATATGGTTAAATTGATGTACGTGCTTCATTATGACGGCTCCAATTTTTAAAACAAATCACTGTCCACTTACAGACGATCATATATTCAGTTTTTTTTTTTTTACAAACGATGGTTAGTCATTTCTGCCAGCTTTACTTTACTACATTATCTAGAAGCTCTTGCAGTTTTCTTTCTTTGCTTGCCATCAACAGAATATTATCTGTGAATACTATATTGTTTGGATTGTGTTCACAAATAATAAATCGTCCTGGATATGACCATAAACTACATCTGATAGCAAGGCCTCTGATCGGTGGCGGATGAGAAGCGTGAAACCATCTCTTGATTCCTGTTGTTCTCAGGTCCATTCTTACCCGAGGTGGTAGCAACTATTAGGGTCCCAGTTATGGGCAAATAGTTAATCGCTAAACTGGAGTCAAAACACTATGAAATTATAAAAACTTGTTTATGGCAAAAATACCAGCAATACATTTTAATAGTAAAAAAAAAAAATAGAGCAATATATTTTTATAAAAAAAAAATATCAGTGCTCCGAGTTCCAATTCCAGTTGAGTTCTTTATATTCACTTATGAGAAAATACTCTTAGAAAAAGCATGATTTCACCTCTTCCCCCGCCAGCTATGGGTTAATTAGTAAGACTTGTATGAATAAATCATTATTATCTCTAAAAACATTCTTAGAATCTAAGAATATTTTCTGGCTTTAAATAACCTGCAAAGGGTTGATAAACCGTAAAAACGAATCAAGCCATCAATCGGAAGGAAAAGCAAGATCTTTGTCTTCTATTTGTAGATTTGTTTGGGATGTGGTATGGAATGTTTAAATCGTGATTGCCCATCTCTTCACAGCTTTATTTGTAAATTTTACCATTAAATGATGCATAAGGAGTTGATATGCCGTTAAACAAAGAAACAAACAATAAACGCTGCTTCTCTTAGACTTGCCTCACTGTAAAAGTTAAATAGATTTAATGGCGATAACATTCTATACATTATGTGTGTAACGCTTTCAATAGAGCACACAGATATTAAACTGAGCCGAGGCTGAAATGTCAGGAAGTGGCTTTTGCCAATTTATACGTAAATAACCACGCCATTTTTACGGGTATCAAGCTTTATTATATCACTAAGAGAGTCTAACCCAGAATATATACTGATAGCAAAACTCCTGCATAAGGTCAGAAAATGAATTGAATAAGTACACAAAAGGAAAGGGGCATAAGACAAGGATGTTTCTTCCCATAGGATTTATTCAACCTATACATCGAAGCGATCCTAAGAGAACTAGATGTCCTACCAGGATTTATTATTAGTGAGCAACAACTTAACTACATAAAATATGCAGATAACACAATATAGGGATGAAAAAAGCGATTATCTCCCTTTGAAAAAGATGAATTCACGAGAAAAACACATGATCTCATAGAGGATACCACCGGCCTGCTCGTTTTGCCTTCGTGAAATATTACAAGTAAGACTCTCTCGTTTCTCGCCATTTTATTCTATTTGTTGTCTTCGTATGTTATAATTTCTCTGTGTGGGACAAATTAGTAACAAGTATAAATATATTTGGATATAATTTATTGTATTAATTATTAGTATAAAATATATCTGAGAACAATGCATGTTTTTGATCTTGTGCCACAATTGCTACATTGTCGAGCAATAAATCTCGAGAATGCCTCTTTGTTATTTCTTTCTTTCTGATATGGGGCCAAAGTTGGGTCCACAGAAGTAAAACACGGAACACAGATTAGATGTAAGAAAGATATATTAACAACAGGTTACAGAGATAGTGTAAGCGGAGCTTACTATATCACTCTATGTCACTCTCTATGTCGCTCAGTGTGACTCTGTGCGTGACTGCCTGTGTGATATGTCGCCTACTTAATATAGGCTTGGAAGAATATTAATTGTAGACAAAATGTCTGATTGCCAGAAAGGAGAACAACCTAGATTAAGAGATACTTATTTCGGCAAGTACGAACAATTAAATATCTGGGAAGTCTTTCAGCACAGGACGGAAAATGCAATACCGAAATCCGAAATAGCATTGGAATAGCAAAAGATGCCTTCGAAAAACAAAGTAAAGTATTAAGAAACAGGAAAATATCATTAGAAACTAACAAATATAGTGGCAGTAGGCTATGTAATATCAGTCCTCCTATATAGCAGTGAATACTGCACAATGTATTTACAGATGGAGATGAAGATGGAAGTGGTAGAAACGTGAGTCTGCAGCAGGATGCTGAGACTAGCATGAATGACGCATGGGTACAATGAGGAAGTTTTAAGGAAAATAAAAATAAAAAAGACACTTATACTTAGAATCAGTTTGAAATTTCTAGGAGTCCTAATGAGGAAAGTAGGCTTGGAAAATTTGATACTGACAGGGAATCCTGACGGAAAGAATGACAGACGGAAACAGTAAGTAACATATCTAATATGCTTGTGTAACTGGATATCAGAATAGTGAGTGAGGATAGTAAACAGACAAATATTGCTAATTACTAAAAAGAATAGAAAATTGTCGAGAGCCTTGATTGTTGATGTTCTGAATATAGACAGCATATAGAAGAGGAGAAGAAGAAGAAGAAGAAGAAGAAGAAGAAGAAGAAATATACAGACCGTTAAATATTGATACAATTTTCTTCAGATAATTTTTTTCGTCAATAACCCAGGTGTTTTTTTCTCCAGGTGCAGACATCTCTTAAAAATCAATTAGAATCTATTCACTTTTAACTCAACGGTGGCAGTCTATTGCTTTCAAAGTCAAAATATCTCAATTGATTGACCTCAGACGGTAAACTGAAATATACAGAAAAGCATCATGGCGGTTGAACGGGAAGGCATATAAGTTTTCTTTCATTGACTCCTTTAAGTTCGAAATCTTAAACGGATTTGGGAATCTTAAGTTGTTAAGACCAATGAATATTCTCCAGTTACCTGCTTTTGTCGCTACTCCCAGAAAAGTATAGATATAAGTAATAAAAATTATTGTTTACTTGTACTGATATCCTCCTTTTTATTGTTACTATGACAACGTTTCGGCGGTCATGCCATCTGTCCTTCTTCAGATATCCGTCGGAAAATGTTGAACTGAATACTTTATTTAATCTACTGAGTACATTGTTCTAATTCTGCTGCCCATGTCTTGGGTTATCTAGTCTTGTTCATTTTTTTTCATTTCCACTAATCGGTTTGTACTAACAATCCCATAGGTTCAGCTACTGTGCAATGGAAGCACAATGTATCTAATATAAGCATGTTGCAGCATTTTTATTACATCAGAACATTCCACTACATATCGATGGGCATTTCGCCCATCTTTATATAATACGCTATATATATATATATATATATATATATATATAAATATATATATATATATATCGAACCACACACATACATAGACACACATACACACACAAATATCTATTGAGAACAAATATATATACACATACTGGCAAAAACAAATACAATAGACTAACCACAAGCACACGCATGAATTCTACATAACACAGGAAGTGTGTATATATATATATATATATATATATATATATATACTAATTCCTTATAATAAAACAATATATATGTAAGGAAAAGGAATATGTATACACATACTAGCAGAAGCACACACGCATACGCAATACACAAAAATGGAGATAGGTTTAAGAAGTTACAGGAGTCATAAAAAGATAAGAACAAGGACCACTTTCCTTTCCCCTTTTTCTGACCAATCTTAATTCTTTTATTACTCCTTAAGCAGAAGAATATTTTCTCCAAAAGTCCAAGAAAAAATTGGATTACTACTACACAAAAAAGACAATGGTTAAACATCGGAAAACATAAGGAAAATTAATTCCTTTTAATAATATGTGGAAATAACCACTTTTTGCCTGATGAAGGTCACGAGACCGGAAACTCCTGTAGCAAAAATATCGAAAATAAAGTATAATATATATTTAAAAAGATCCACTTTATAAGCAAACACCTTTGTAGCTTCTCTCTTCTCTTTAAAATATACGCTTTTCTCTCATTTGAATAACTACAACCCCCCTCTCACACACACACACACACACACACACACATATATATATATATATGTTGCAAAACAAATTCCAAAATTACCGCATATAGGGGAAGTATATGAGGTAAATTTGGATTTTGTTTTGTAATTTATATTCTCTGTTATAATAAATACATTGACCTCGGTTTGTGGATCAGTTTTAATATTTGGTATTACTAGGATCCACTTATACCAACGGATTTATTACATGTACTATATATATATATATATATATATATATATATATATATATATATATAGAGAGAGAGAGAGAGAGAGAGAGAGAGAGAGTGAGAGAGTGAGGTATAATAAAGATGGTGTTTCATCCGCAAAATTAAAAAGACAATTCAACTACGGCATTTCTGGAAGATAACGTATTTAAGCAGTCTTTGCAGTTTTATTGCTTAATATCAAGAGATAGGGCATTAATGGCAATAAATAAAAGCAAATGTTCACTTATCGCTATTTGTTTTGTTGAGGTTATATCGAGTCTTCAATTTTACAATAAAGATTCACAAGGAGTGAATGCAATCTTCTTTATTTCATCCGCTGAGGAACATTATCATATCTCTTTTTATTCATTTTGTATCCTTAGATACACTCTATTTGAAAATATATATATATATATATATATATATATATATATATATATATATATTTTTGTGTATATAGGCAACAAAGTCTCTATTAGGCATATCTGAATAAATTATGTTTGCTAATTTTAACAAAATCCCTTCATATACACGAATAACCTTCCGTGTATTGATATTAAAGGGTAAGGTAAAGGTGCTATAGCTATTTAAATTCAATTCATTTTAATTTTTCCAAGTACTTTCGATCTTTTTTCTAGAACATCTTTAGGGGTGTAAGTAGCACAAAACTATATGTTGTTTAGGGGTATACGTATTTATACAAATCTGTGTGTTGCTATCCATTACTGTAATTTTTCGTTATGCATTTAAATGCAAAAGGTTGACAATGTGCTGAGCGTTCATAAGAACGTGAAAAAAGTATCCATCATGGAATTTTTTCCTCTATGTTATAATGTCATGTTCATGCGCTCATTAAAGCGTGAAAAAACGTTCCTTTATAGGCATTTCAGAACATTATTCATAGTTAATTCTGTTCAGTGCCGGCTTTAATTTTTTAATATAAATTCCTTTTGAGATCTGTAGCTTGAATATATATATATATATATATATATATATATATATATATATATATATAGAGAGAGAGAGAGAGAGAGATCCGTTGTGCCTTTTATTTTAGGATTATTATATAATATATTTATCATGCAAAAATAATATGGGAAACCATTAATTTTAACGAGTTCATTTTCACATAATTCCTGAAAATGGTGGCATTATATTAGGTTATGAAAATTATAAATTTGGCCGTCGGTCATTTCTTTTGTAGCTATTTCCATTCTCAATCTGCGTGCCTCATTTGTGACCTCGTGCCAAGTTAAACTAAGCTTAATTAGTAACTTCAGATTAATTGATGTACACCGGATATTATGAATCAGTTAATCAAAGGCCAAAGATGAGTTATGTTTTTGTAGAAAATTGCTTGTTATCGAATTAGCGTGTCATAATTATGTCATACCTTTCCTTGTTGGCTGTTGTGGTTTCTGCACACATCTTTTTGCTATGACATCTATATTCTCTGATGATTGTGTTGCGCATACACATACATGAATTTATAGATGTTTTAAATTTTATACTTTATTAGTATTCATGTGGGTGCGTATATATATATATATATATATATATATATATATATTTATATATATATATATATATATATATATATATATATATATATATATATATATATATATATACTATCATTGATTGTGTTGCGCATACACATACACATACATGCATTTATAGATGTTTTTATCTTTTATTCTTTATAAGTATTCATAACTCTGCTTATTTTTGTTTTTCCTTAATATTTTATATAGATGTGGGTATATATATATATATATATATATATATATATATATATATATATATATATATATATATATATATGGGGGACTTTGGCGTGGTGTAATGGTTAGCAAGTTTGTCTCGCTAGATCAATTACGACTAAGTAGTGAGACCAATCCTCACTGAGGACAAATAGGAGAGTAGAATGAGCTCTCGTACCTTGGATAGCAACGAATTCGGAAGAAGGTATAGGACAAATAGGGAGAGTAGACTGAGCCTTCGTACCTTGGATAGCAAACGAATCTGGGCGAAGGTATAGGATAAATAGGAGAGTAGACTGAGCTCTCGTAGCTTGATAGCAACGAATTCGGAAGAAGTTATAGGACAAATAGGGAGTGTAGACTGAGCGCTCGTACCTTGGATAGCAACGAATTCGGGAGAAGGTATAGGACAAATAGGAGAGTAGACTGAGCGCTCGTACCTCGGATAGCAACGAATCTGGGCGAAGGTATAGGATAAATAGGAGAGTAGACTGAGCTCTCGTAGCTTGGATAGCAACGAATTCGGAAGAAGTTATAGGACAAATAGGAGAGTAGACTGAGCGCTCGTACCTTGGATAGCAACGAATTCGGGAGAAGGTATAGGATAAATAGGAGAGTAGACTGAGCTCTCGTACCTTGGATAGCAACGAATTCGGAAGATGTTATAGGACAAATAGGAGAGTAGACTGAGCGCTCGTACCTTGGATAGCAACGAATTCGGGAGAAGGTATAGGACAAATAGGAGAGTAGACTGAGCTATCGTACCTTGGATAGCAACGAATCTGGGAGAAGGTATAGGACAAATAGGAGAGTAGACTGAGCTCTCGTACCTTGGATAGCAACGAATCTGGGAGAAGGTATGGGATAAATAGGGAGAGTAGACTGAGCTATCGTACCTTGGATAGCAACGAATCTGGGAGAAGGGATAAATAGGAGAGTAGACTGAGCGCTCGTACCTTGGATAGCAAAGAATTCGGAAGAAGGTATAGAACAAATAGGAGATTGAGCTCTCGTACCTTGGATAACAACGAATTCGGAAGAAGGTATAGGATAAATAGGAGAGTAGACTGAGCTCTCGTACCTTGATAGCAACGGAGGGTTAGGATAAATAGGAGATTCTCTCGTACCTTGGATTGAAAAAGAATTCGGAAGAAGGTATAGAACAAATAGGAGAGTAGACTGAGCTCTCGTACCTTGGATAGCAACGAATTCGGAAGAAGGTATAGGATAAATAGGAGAGTAGACTGAGCGCTCGTACCTTGGATAGCAACGAATTCCGGAGAGGGTATAGGATAAATAGGAGAGTAGACTGAGCTATCGTACCTTGGATAGCAACGAATCTGGGAGAAGGTATAGGATAAATAGGAGAGTAGACTGAGCGCTCGTACCTTGGATAGCAACGAATTCGGAAGAAGGTATAGAACAAATAGGAGAGTAGACTGACCCTTCGTACCTTGGATAGGAACGATTTCGGAAGAAGGTATACGACAAATCGGAGAGTAGACTGAGCTCTCGTACCTTGGATAGCAACGAATCTGGGAGAAATTATAGGACAAATAGGAGAGTAGACTGAGCCTTCGTACCTTGGATAGGAACGAATTCTGAAGAAGGTATACGACAAATCGGAGAGTAGACTGAGCTCTGGTACCTTGGATAGCACTGAATCTGGGAGAAATTATGGGACAAATAGGAGAGTAGACTGAGCGCTCGTACCTTGGATAGCAACGAATCCGGGAGAAGGTATAGGATAAATAGGAGAGTGGACTGAGCTCTCGTACCTTGGATAGCAACGAATCTGGGAGAAATTATGGGACAAATAGGAGAGTAGACCGTGCTTTCGTACCTTGGATAGCAACGAATTCGGAAGAAGGTATAGGACAAAAAGGAGAGTAGACTGAGCTCTCGTACCTTGAATAGCAACCAATCCGGGTGAAGGTATAGGACAAAAGGAAAATAGACTGAGCTCTCGTACCTTGAATAGCAACGAATCCAGGAGAAGGTATAGGACAAATAAGAGAGTAAACTGAGCTCTCGTACCTTGGATCACAACGAAACCAGGAGAAGGGATAATTTAGATTTCAAAAAGCCTAGAGAAAGTCAGTGGGAAAACTAGTTTTGGATATTTATGATCACCTGTTTCATGAAGAGATATGGCACTAAAAAATTCATAAAAACCAAATAATGTCTTGTGGGTTTCAAATTATCGAAGCCCTCTTAATTATTAGCGATGCCCTCCTAATTATGTTTTCCAGGTATTTCAGCACTCAGTGAGGATTGAACTCACTACTCATTGTCCTTTTAGTTTCTATTCCCTTTAAATCTTCCTCGTTACTTACATGATTCGTCCATGCTATTCTCAGCCTTCTTTAGTAGAACCCAATCACCGTTATCTCTCCTCTTTATTTTTGAAGAAATTAACCAGTATTCACTACCATCCAGGACGGCTGTACCTTTATTTTTCGTTTCTAACGAATTTTTCTTCCATTCTAGCAGAACCTATTGGAATATATAAAACCTAATGTTAAGGACGATTATTTATTTTTCTTCTCACTTGAATCTCGGTTTCCAAAGGTTAAGCAACGTCGAGGTTTGTCAGTACATGGGATCAAAGGATCTTATTTGAAAATAATGGGACGATTACTGTAGACAGTAGGTCCTGACAAATTGATTCTTACTCTCTTCATCAGATCAGGCTACGTAAAGTACGAAAAATTACATATATTGAGATTTTGTAACAGAGTATGGAAAATGTGACACCAAAATAAGAAGGCGTATTAGAATAGGAAGAGGTAATTTTCAAACGCTAAGCAAAGTATTAAGAGACAATAAAATTTCATTAGAGACAAAGAAAAAGCGCTCGCTGCTATGCATTATCAACCCACCTGCATGGTACTGAACGTTGGAACAATTCCTTACAGATAACGGGGAAACGTCAGGCCACAGAAATATGGTTCTACAGAAGGACGCTGAAAATACCATGGATGGAGCATGTAAACAACTAGGAAGTTTAAGGAAAAGGGAAACAAAAAGGATACATAGAATCCAAAAGAGACAGTTGAAATTTCTAGTATACATAATGAGGAAAGAGTGCTCGGAGAATTTGACACTGACAGGGCATATTGGAGGTAAAAGAGACAGAGAGAAACAGCCTACCTAACGAGCTTGTATAAATGGATGGCAGAATATGGAGAGGGATGGATAGTAAAAACAAACAAACAAACAATGTTAATAGCTAAAAACGGATAAAAGATGTGGAGAACCATGATCCCCCATGTTCTATATGGACATGGCACACGAAAAGAGATACCTTACAATCTTTTCTATCAGTTAATCTTTTGTTATTGTCATAATTCACACGTACAAAGGTTAATTTTCAGCGAGACCACTAATGGGTGTTTCTTGTTTCTCATGATTGTAAACATATACATAGCAATTAGTGGAGTGAAAACAAAGCAAAACAGATTACATTTGATCTTCGTAAGTTACAAATGAAAAAATCTACGACAAGCAGAAAATATATTTTGGAGAAAAAAATTGTTCTATTACTTTTTTATGATACGGATATATATATATATTAAATACATTTTTATGTTTAACGTTGTTATTTATAGATACAAGTATTTAAGCAAATGCTCTGTTTATGATAAACAGTATTAAATAACATTTACCGGCCTGAATGTCCGAGAAATTTTCATAGAAAATATTCGTTCTTTGACAGGATTCGAACCTGCATCCTATACGGAACCGACATATCCGCTGACGTTCCTTGACCGCTCGGCCACAAAGAACCTTACGGTCGGCAATGTCGAATTTACTGTTTATAAACTTCAATCTTCCATGAATCTCGTACATTCATAACTGCTCTGGCGTATCGAATGTAAACAAATGACGTCATATGTTAAGAAATGGACAAGGTCCGACAATTTATTTATTAAAGACATTTTTATGTTTAACGTTGTTATTTATAGATACAAGTATTTAAGCAAATGCTCTGTTTATGATATTATGTATGTATGTATATATATATATATATATATATATATATATATATATATATATATATATATATATATATATATTTTGTGCTCACACTAATAATAAAGGAGACATTATAGTCTTGTAATGGTTACAAAAGTCAATTTACTGTAAAGGGTATTTCCATACCAGAGTAAAGAGATGGAGCTCCATTCCTCTTTAGAAAAAAAGAATTTTGTTTTGCATTAAAACCTTCCATTGGGTTCAATAAATCTGCTGTACTATAGTCGGTTCCTTGTATCGCCCTAGAAAGTACTTGAATCCTTCTGCCATGCCCTATCTTTGCAAGAACCAGATCAGACCAAAAATAGAGTATTGTTGCCATATCCAGAGCTGAACTTGCGCAATGCTCACTTTTCAGCAACCTTGACAGATTTCAATAACATTTAAGCAGTCTTTTGAGGTATTAATTATCTTCAACCTCGACACATCTTTCCTACAAATGAAACTTTTCTAGTCTTTTGTTACTCTACCACTATATTCATGGCAGATGTTCAGTCTAGTCATATTCCTTAATTCTATCAGTGTTGTGAAGTAAAGAGTTCGACCCCGGTGACTATATGAACTAGCCTAGGTCAAAGATAAGAGTGATAGACGTTTGTAACCAGTTCGTTGCCAGACACGCGACAGAATTGAAGAAATGACTTGCAATATCTCATTCCAAAATAACCATGTAAAACCTAAAGCTTATGCATTAAAAATACTACGAATTTATTCAGAACGGACTGGATGGAACTATTTGAACTTTGGGATTTGCCAATAAACGTTTATTGTAAAAACGTAAGTGGAAAAGCGACCAATGTAAAAAGTCTGAGCGAAAATCTTAAGGAAGAATTAAACAAATGTTTTCTAGATGTTCTGCCAAATGATCTGGGTCAGTGTTAAAAATTTAAGGCGGATTTTCAAGTAAAAAAAGGTTCGACGCAAGTATTTAATCGGAAACGGAGCGTACCATTCACAGCATTAGAACAAGTTAATGAAGAGTTAGACAGACTCGAAAGAACTGAAGTAGTAGAAAAAATTAACCATTAGAAATGGGCTGCACCAGCGGTGTATGTAAAGGAAAGAAATAATAAAATTTGTGTTTGCGTGGATTTCTCGAATAAACAGTTATTTTAGAAACACATAACTACCCATTACCAAGTTCAGAAGAAATTTTTTTCAAAGTTAAACGGCGGAAGAATATTTTCAAAACTGGATCTCTCTGAAGAATATTTATAAATTCAGACTGAAAATGTATATTCTGAATTAACGACCATAAATACGCAAAGAGGATCATATAAGTTTAACCAATTTCCTTTTGTTATAGAAGTGGTACCAGCTATTTTTCAACAAGCTTTGGATACCATTCTTGCGGAGTGCCACTTTGCTGTGCCATATCTAGACGAAATTTTGATCAAAAGTGTATCTAAAGAACATGTTGGGAATGTGAAGTCAATTCAATCTTTGTGGAAAAAATGAATTGCTTTTGCAGAAAATTAAATACTTTGGTCAAATTACTGATAAAAATGGTAGGCAACCAGATCTACCGAGGCCAACTACAATTAAAAATATGCCTACATCAACAAATTTGACTACGTTACAAGGTTTTTTTAAGACTGACTAATTACTATCAAATTATGTACATAATATGCATAAGTTAATGGCTCTACTTAAAAAATGGAGTAAAGTGGAATTGGAATGATCAATGTCAGAAGTCATTTGACGAAATGAAAAAAAAATCTAATTTGTCATTAGCACACTACGACTCAAAAGCAGAAATTAATGGATGCTAGTGAGTACGGTACTGAAGCGGTGATTTGAGACAAATATGGTGGTGGTAAAACGAAAGCCTTTGCTCATATTTCATGATCGCTTCTAACAGCAGAGAGAAATTACAGCTAGATAGAAAAAGAAGCTCTATCAATTATATTCGCTATGAAGAAATTTCATAAATTTATTCGTGGAAAAAACTTTACGTTGCAAACAGACCACCGACCTTTATTAATAATATATGGTTAAAAAAAGGTATACCTACGCATACAGCTAATAGAATACAACGCTGGGGGTACCGTACTGTTAAACTATGATGGAGTATCAACCGTTTAAAAATAGGACATGCAGACAAGTTAAATAATATATGGAGAACCGTTTCAGGACACAGTGATCGCAGCATTAAAAAGCGAAATAGAAATAAAAAATATTTTGTGCAATGTAGCACGAGAGTTACCAGTGACCCTGGATGAAATAAAAGAAAAAGCGGAAACTGATGTCTTTATTGCGAAAATAATAAATAAAAAAAAATTGAAAGAAATTAACAAAGAACAAAATCCAGACTTAAACGCGTACTCGATATTCGATGGTGGAGTAATGTATGGTCAAAGAGTTGTAATACAGAGTGTGTTACAGAAAAGAATATTAAAGGATTTTCAATGCGGACACCCTGGTACTTCTAGAATGAAATCTATGATGAGAACTTTCGTATATTGGACCGGAATGGATCAAGATATTGAAAGAATAGTGGAAGCATGTAGAGGTTGTGCTCTGGCAGCAAAACTACCTATCATAAAGATGGAACTTTAGTCAGATACAGTCACCTTGTAGTCAAGACTGCATATAGATTTTGCAGGTCCTACCAATGAATCATATTAACTTGCCGAAATTTATAAGTGAAAAAATCCAACATCCTCAGTGACAGTAAATTTCTTGCATGAACTGTTTGCGAGATATGGCATACCAGACAACCATCGTATCTGATAATGGAACGTAATTCAGGTGTAAAGAATTTTGTAAGATGTTCTCCATTGAATATGTTACGACTCCGTAACATTTGTAACAACCTCATTCAATAATCCTCTACCTTAAGTGCCTCTTGGGACTTGAACAATGACATAAAAAATGCCGAATTTGAGTTTTCTATGAACGTATGGTTAGGTGTGGGTAACAAACTCTGGCAAATATATGAATACATAAATATAAAACATAGGTATATTCACATTCGAAAGGATTTTATCTAAAGACTTTGACCCACTTGATGACGCAAAGAAAACAAGATTTTTAACCAAAATTTGGAACATGCCAGAAAGGATTAAAAATTTAATAGAACAGTCGAGAAAGTATTTTGGTCTGTGCTGTTAATAAGAACATAAATATTTTCACGATAAAAGCTTTTTTTTAATCAAGATTGGGGATTTTTTTCATCATGGTATGCTCTTTTTTAGAAAATTTTTTGGGGTACGTAATTTTACCCCATCTTTTACTTTATATTTTCCCTATTGGAAAAAAAAAGGCACAGACATTAAAAGTAATGTAATATGTATAAAAGTGCTAATCAAGTACTGAAGTTGGTGTTTGGTATCTGTTTTGAACAAATTTATTAAAGTGGACCATAAGTCGTTTATAGAGGTGAGATGACTTGATTGAATCTGTTAACATTCGTAGTAGAAAGCTATTCATCTCAGACAAAATATTACTGAATTATGAAAGGAAGACATTAATAATTGCTAAAATATTTATCCTGGTCTTTCTTTCCAAATTTGCAGCAAAGTTATTGTCCATTCTTTTCAGGACTTAAAAAATCTTGCGTAGGTTGATTTTTTTAATGACATATCAATCCTTGCTAGTTTATTGCGTTGTTTAATGTCAAATGTGAGCTCGTGGTTAGAATGTTTACATTCCGACCATGATACCAGGTTCAAATCTCAACTTGACTTATTTGTCAATCAGGTGAATTCTTTATAATATCGACCTGAGGGGACGATCCCAGCGTGCGGCACTGTTGATAATTGCTCGGAAGGCATACCATGTGTTAATATGCAGCTAAGTTTAATAAATAAAATAAAATAAAATAAAATAAAACAAACATATTTCAATTCTTTGAAAAATATCACACATTTATCATCTCCTTAACACCTCATTAACAACAATCGTCTTAATAAGAGGTCAATCACCTAACTATATTTCTGAAAACAGATAAGAAAAAAAAATGATCAAATATACCGTATCATAGCGAAAGACAATTCAACCGATCTCAGTGAGCGCCCTCTAACACTTACGAACCTCAACCTAAAACCATTAAAGGTCAGTTCTTTCTACCCTTTAGCTAGAGAGAGAAAGCGATCCAAAGGCTTATCTACTCCTCTAATCAACATTGAAATAAACAGGACGACTCCCTGTTTTCTCGCTTGGTGTTCCAACATACCACGAGCTACGAACTCTGCCGCACCAGAAGAATACAATTTGCATTCATGAAAAATATAACAGTCCATTTTTATCAATTTTTCGTCGTGTTTTGTATATATATTATTTTGTATTTCATTTTTTCGCCAAAAAACAGCATAGCATGATGGAAAACGTTCGCTCAGCGTTCATTCAAATTTTCTGCGCCAACCTTCAAAACCGAGAATCCTTGTGAGTGAAATTGGGTAAACCAAACTGTTTCGAACGTTGATGGTAATGCCGACAGGAAGTCACCAGTCATCGTGACCGAGGGTTTGATCTTAATGGCCTTGTTCAAATTGTTGATCACGTCAGATTATGTGCTCTCTCCCAGAAACTGGTCCGCTAGCATAGTTGCAGTATAAAGTACAGTTTGGCTCAGTGGGTGATGAAACACAGATGTTCCTATGCATGGGCCAACAACGGCAAATAGTTAACCGCCTTAACAGACAGGCATACTCAGGTACGGGCGACCAGGAATATAATGTCAAATTTTGTATGAGCCACGCAGTTGATGGACACTCAGACTAGCTTCATTAACCATTAACTCACTCCGAGCCACCGCACTTCGTTAAAAGCAAAGCAAATCATAGATATGAGTAAACAGTCTTAAGAAAGATATTAACTACAGTGGATTAATATCGATCAAATCAGTTATATTGATTACGATCCTCATTGGGTACTCTGTACGTTTGATGTTCTCACATGCAAAGCTTAACTCAGAAATCTTCTTATAATTGTATTTGTTCCTTCCTTAGTTCGTCTGTGCGTTACTCTCTTCAGTACTGATCTGTGTTCGGCCTCTCAATGGAAGCGAATTTCAAAGAAAAACCCTCATCCACCCCATGTCACTCTTGTCGTCAACAAATGCCGGCGATTTTCAAAGAAAAACCTTCAACCTTACCCACCCCAAAGCAGTTAGAGGAGTGGCAATGGAGGATGCATATATCAGTCCATTTTTATGAATTTTTCGTCGTGTTTTGTATATATATTATTTTGTATTTCATTTTTTCGCCAAAAAACGGCATAGCATGATGGAAAATTAAATTTTTATCGTCAAAATATTTATTATAAAGAGGAAGGACCAAATTATTTTCTTTTTTATTTTCTTAAATTTTCTTGCACGTTCGAAATTTTGGTAAAATCTTTTTCTAAGACGGGTCATGTTTACGTTAGTTTTTTTTTTTTTTTCAGATGAAAAACATTGATTTGGAAATTCTTGCAAAATCAAGTAGTTGTCGGGTTTTA
>CAHIKZ030005407.1:3970000-4012500 GCA_903632075.3 Acanthosepion pharaonis | reverse complement strand
ACGTCTGCGAATTCCAGTAAGATATCTTTAATTATTTCTAAGATACAATGGTTCAGGACTTAACCTAACAATTGAACAATTTTGCTGTTACACGATTTGGACACTATTGCTGTTACACTTAGTACACACACACACACACACACGCACACACACACACACACACACACACACACACACACACACACACACACATATATATATATATATATATATATATATATATACACAACAGATGTTGTGTTCCGCCAAAAGATGAAAAAAATAACAATCGACTAGGGTATTAATAGAAGATAGCGATTTTACGGCAATCAACCTTGTAATTTAATTTCTTGTCTTTTGTAACGCTCTGCCTTGTCTGGCTCTTGGGGCTTCTATTTAGCGAACAAATAGTATAAACATACCTTTCCCAAATATATTTGTGTAAATGGGAACGCAACGACTGATAATTGTTACGCCACATACATTAGTTCTCTAATAAGTATCGTTGTAAATTCGATCTCCTTGTATTACTCCTACCGTTTATTTAGATCTATCTCCATTGAATACTGTTGCATAATTTAGATACCTCCCGGTATATAAGTCTGTCTAAATTGTAAAAGACAAATGCAATAATGCGTAAATTATTAATAATTTAATTATTTGAGTAAATGCATCTTCCACAGGTAATAGAAAAATCGTTGCGTAATTTTCCATTATTGGCCAAAGACGCGTGTCATTAGATTATTAAAACTCGTTTCTACTTAGCTTCATTAATTTGGATCTCCGAAGAAAGAACGTGAAAAAGAACTTATGCTTCCTAACAGCTACAGATATAAATGTACAAAAATATAATTAAAAATCGATGAACATTTATTTAGACTTTAGTGTTTCATTCCTGAGATGAGTAATTATCAATATTCTTGCATTAATTCGAACTAGTGTTCCCATAGTGGTTGATACAGACATTAATATTATTATTATAGCGGCAACTTTTCGATCAAGTACCTTTTGACCATCGTCTGATGTCAATCAATAAATATCTGATGATGGCCAAAGGGTACTTGGTCGAAAAGTTGTGCCTATGAAATAATGCAAGAATATTGATAATTATGCATGTCAGCAATGAAATGCTAAAATCTACAAAAATGTTCGATATAAGAATATTGGCAATTACTCATTTTAGGAATGAAATACTAAAATCTAAAAAAATGTTCGATATAAGACAAGAATATTGACAATTACTCATCTCAGCAATGAAATGCTAAAATCTACAGAACTGTTCGATATAAGACAAGAATATTGCCAATTACGCATGGCAGCAATGAAATGCTAAAATCTACAAAAATGTTCGACATAAGACAAGAATATTGACAATTACTCATCCCAGGAATGAAATACTAAAATCTACAAAAATGTTCGATATAAGACAAGAATATTGGCAGTTACTCATCTCAGCAATGAAATACTAAAGTCTACAAAAATGTTCGATATGAGACAAGAATATTGAGAATTACTCATTTCAAGAATGAAATACTAAATTAATCATAGAGTTAAGAACCCGCCATATTATCAAAAATCATATGAAAAAATGGATTCCTGACTTTCCCAAGGGCATTAATACGAACAGTAACAAAATTTGATCGCCGCTTGCCGGTTCCACTTTTTAAACCAGTAACCCTTTAAGCTACTCGCACGTGCTCTGTCCAAATAACGATAATAGAAAAAACGCGAAAGGATTTCTTAAACTCATTGTAACGAGTCATAAAAATATAATATAAATGTGTCCATATCCAGACAGAGGCAAAAATATATAGCTTCGAATTGTGGCCGAATAGTGTTCAAGCTTACATATGAATCTGGATTTCGAATGGTGATTTTCAAGACTGATAGGTTTTGCTTAATTGGAAGATTGCCGTACATTCATATCAACATATTGCTCATACCTATCCTTTAGCCATACATGAGCAAAATGAATATCAGGAGTCACTATTGCATTCTGCTTAGAAGACTTCTCAGCATATTGATCACATTTTAAATAGTGTCCTGAAAATCAGAATTCTAATCTTGAACACCGAACATTTTCCAATTGCGAAATACGCAACTACCCCAGCCATATTTCTTTCTGTTTGTATGGATATGTATACACTTGTATTATATTTTTATAAACGCTTGCAGGAAGCACGGTAGAGTAATGGTTATCAGCTCGAATTGAGCAATCGGGGAGCAGAGTTCGAATTCTAATTGAGTAATCATATTCACGTCTGTGAAGTTTTTACCTTGTGAAAGGTATGGATCTATCTCTTCTCCCCCCACCACAGCTATAGGTAAATAAACTGGGTCCTATAGCCTTGGATGGCAACCAGTCTATGAGAAGGAAATTCTGAATACAAAACCACCTCGTATGTTGTCTTGAAGAGACGGACAGACCCCACCACCTATTTAGAGTCGCAACAGAAAATAACGGATCAACCCAAAAATGGTACACGTCATAGCGCCGTGGGCCTCTCTGATTTCGAAGCATTCGCCCATAGGTGTATCAACTACGGTATTTTAGACGACGACGACGACGACGATTCGTTACAAAGTGCTTAAGAAATCGTTTCGTTCTTTTTTTTTTAATATTATTTATGATATTACGCGTATCAGAAAAAAATTTAAATTGAAAACAATAGAGGTTAAACGATCAGTATCTGTCTATATTTCTGAGGTGAGGTATTATGTACATTATTTACATTATTCGGACTATTGTTCTCATCCTTGTCGCCATATTTATTACAACGTTTCGGTCGTTGTACGCTCCGGCCTTCTTCAGGTGGTTGAACTGAACCCTTTATTTCGCTCACTGGGGTAGACTGTTCAAGTTCCACATGCCATGTTTAATGGATGTCATTTATCACTTATCTCCTGTTAATTTCCCACTGAAAGTTCTCCATTGCCTTAACCGGGTATTGAACTCACACTCTTTGGGTCCTGTCACTGGATCTAACAAACGCCTTTATCCACTGTGCCATGTGTCCTTGAAACTCATTTTCCAAGACAACAGCAATAACCTTGCTTGTTTTAAAGATATAAAGCGATATAATGAATTATTATCGGTTCCATTGTTCGCTGGGTATATTTATTGGTTAACTTGATCGTCTCTGTGATGTTATTGGATTGAAAATGGATTCTGTTGATGCCTCTGGACGTTTTTAATGCACAAGAACCTGATTCGTATATTTCTCGCTAGAAAATACGCATCAGGTAAGAATTTTAGTGAAAACTGAACACAAAGAAAACAAAAAAAATACGTAGTTTCAAGAATGGTCCGCTAATGATTGCTAATTGACGATGTCTTGATTAAATGTTCAATTAACAAACTCACGTTTCATACTAGAAACACATTTCAAATTTTTTCTAGTTTCAATATATGCTTAATGATTGTTAATTTTCTTTTTAAATCGGTATCACCCCATGAAAGACAGTAAAGTCACTAAGGCACAAGAGGTTACAGGGCGTGGAAGAAGTAGGAACAGAAACATTAATAATGACAGGGAAAGAGTAATCAAGAGAACGGTAGAAGGCGATTGACATTACATTTAAATTTTTGCAGATTAAAGTTGGTTGGAAAACATGGAGCCGAAAGGTAGTTCCTCAAGCGAGAAGTGCGAGAAAAGAAACTGTTAGCATAGAATTTACGGCTACATCTATCCAGCTCATCTGTAAATTGATGAGATTTCAACGCCAATCTAGTACTGCTCTTAAATTAAAAAAAAGTCTGGGTACCATAGAGAAGAACCCATCCGAACAATTACCATGAAATTATTTATAGAAAAGTGTTGTGGATTCCGAGATGAAGTTCGGTCTCCAATGAATGAAAACGCAAGAATTAAATATAAGAAACTAAATGTATTTACACAATAATACAATGGGCAATACTGTTAGTAAATCCAGGAACGCCGTTAGTAGCAATAACATATAGATATATACAGTCTCGAAGTAGGACTTCCTTTGAGTCTACGTGCTTGTAACTGTGACTTCTTCAAGCGGTTACCTCACACTATTACTCTACCTCCAACTCAATCACAATCTCTGCTCACTCTCTCTCTCTCTCTCTCTCTCTCTCTCTCTCTCTCTCTCTCTCTATTCTGACTGACTCTGGGTATTTAACGGCAGCAGTCCAAGTAACACTAGTCGAGTCCACTTATATGAAAAAGGGGAGGACTCCATAACAAAAAGACAGAGATGCAACCTTACGACGGTGGGAAAGTGACTGAGCCGAGCGACCAACTTAGGACCAATAATATTGCTGATTCTTCTTTTAGATTTTATCAAGGAGCCCTAGGTAAATAACAGGGGCACATGGCCATATTTGACAGCAATATTCTGAGCAGGGACGAATGGTAGACTTATAGATATGCAAAATAGATTCTGGAGAGAAAAAATGTCTCACATGACACAGTGAACCAACTTTCTTAACAGCTGTCCTAGCAATGGATTCCATAATCTTTCTACTTTATGTCAGTTGAGTATGTTAGCTCGAGAATGCATAACGAGTCACTTTCTTGTGGGCTAGCATCAGTCATGCTGATGGAAAGCAGACAGGGGTCTCCCACATGATTAATGGAGTGTAGTTTAGTTTGGAGGTGTTAAAATTAAATCATTTTTGCTTCAGGTAATGACGCGAAATGAGGTCGTTTGAGACCTCGGCTGCCATTTTGATCTTGACGGACTGATAAGCCTTACTATCGAGGCAGGAGAAAATGGTTGTGTCATCAGCGTAGATACAAATTTGAGAGCATATATCATTTTGAAGGTCATTAATTAAAATTAAAAACAGGGTAGGACCAAGGATGGGGCCCTGGGGAACACCAGCGTTAGGACGAAATTATGGAAGAATAAATATTTGATGAGAGTCAAGTCCGGAAAATATTTCGAATTTTGGGCAATTGAACCAGTATTTCCTTATCTTGGTGTTCTTGACAGCGTTTTGGCAGAGCCATTCTTCATGTTCGGTATCTGTAAGGATAAACAAAAGTGAAAAATAAATAAATAAGACCTAAGTAATCAATATATATATATATATATATATATAGTATAGCATTGTCTGCTCAGTCAATGAATGTTAAATGTTTCCTTATAAAGAAAAGGCTGTTATTTCCATTACCATTAACCCTGCGTTAGTCACATGGGGTGTTTTGTTGCTACCACATTTTTTAAGTACTCTTCATTCCTACATCTGTCTATATTTATTAGTAACTGTTTACGATATTTACACAGTTCGGAATGTAGTCCGCATCTTTATTGTCATATTCACGACATTTCGGCCTTTGTACGCCTCGGCCTTCTTCAGGTGATATATGTTGGACTAAATAAAGGGTTCGGTTCGAAATTCCAGCGTATATCATCTGAAGAAAGCCGGAGCGTACAACGATTGAAACGTCGTGAATATGACAATAAAGATTAGGATAACAGTCCGAACAATGTAAATAGTCTTTATTCCTAATTGGCTGCTTTTTTCGTAGATTCCCTCCCACTACTCTCCTAACGCAATGAGGGCGTGTAGTAGGCAGTGTGACTCAGATGTAGCTCAATTTTCGTGGGAGTCAGACATTTTTTTTTGGGGGGGGTGTCCTATCCTGTCACCACACCTGACTTACGAAGTTAAGTTTTCATGATTTACACAAATTGCGAGAATGTAGCAGCCTGTGGTGGTGGATCAGACTGAACGGTAATGGCTGCACAATGAGATCAAATTGATTTTTCTTTCCATTTCAATTCATGAAAATATATTGTGGCTATTTTTGATGAATAAAAATTCTCTCTATTATAGTCTTGGTGTGTTTCACCTTCTATGTCCAACATATGATTATGAAGAAACAAATTTATTCACCTTCTATGTCCAACATATGATTATGAAGAAACAAATTTATTCACCTTCTATGTCCAACATATGATTATGAAGAAACAAATTTATTCACCTTCTATGTCCAACATATGATTATGAAGAAACAAATTTATTCACCCTCTATGTCCAACATATGATTATGAAGAAACAAATTTATTCACCTTCTATGTCCAACATATGATTATGAAGAAACAAATTTATTCACCTTCTATGTCCAACATATGATTATGAAGAAACAAATTTATTCACCTTCTATGTCCAACATATGATTATGAAGAAACAAATTTATTCACCTTCTACGTCCAACATATGATTATGAAGAAACAAATTTATTCACCTTCTATGTCCAACATATGATTATGAAGAAACAAATTTATTCACCTTCTATGTCCAACATATGATTATGAAGAAACAAATTTATTATAATTTTCATTTCAATGAATAATTATATGCTCAGTTCAAATTTTGATTTAATGTATATTGTAACGAAGATAGCCTGTTATGTTATTTTTTCAGCAGAACGACAATGTTTTACATAACTGTAACACTAAAAGAATTTTTGTATTGGAGTGTGGAAACTATTCATTTTCTGAAATTCGAGTTGATTAACACAGGGTTAACAGGACTCTGCAGGTGGTCAATGTGTAAGAAAAAAAAACTATTTAAATAAAACCTAAATAATCAACACAAACTTTAGTTAGGGTAGAATTATTGGCACGTTTAATTAATAATCAATAATCTATCCTTTTAAAGTGATAACTTTCTGTAATCTCTTCTTGGAATTTTTCGCCAAGTTCTTACATTCACCTTCATTTATTTTCTTCCACTCCTTTTGACAAACATCTAATTCTTGGAGATTTTTAGCATTCTTTTGAATTACTAAAATTTCACTTGTCACAATTCTATCGTATTAAGATTTACACTACATTCCTCGGACTATCGTCCTCATCTTTGTTGCCATATTTATCACATTTCGGCCGTTGTACGCTCCGGCCTTCTTCAGGTGGTTGGAATGTCGAACTGAATCCTTTATTTCGCTCGCTGGATCCACGTGGTATGTCTAATGGATATCAGTTATCTCATTAATTCCCCTCTCCAAGTTCTCCATTGCCTTAACCGGATATTGAACTCACAACCCTTTATTGAATTCACACTCTGACGCTTTTATCCACTGAGGACACATGGCACAGTGGATAAAGGCGTTGGTTAGATCCACTGACAGGACCCAAAGAGTGTGAGTTCAATACCTGTTTAAGGAGGTGGAGAACTTGGAGAAGGGAATTAACAGGAGATAACTCATAACTGACATCCATTAGATATGGCACGTGGAATATCGACCCAGTGAGCGAAATAAAGGGTTCAGTTCGACATTCCAACCACCTGAAGAAGGCCGGTGTGTACAACGGCCGAAACATTGCGATAAATATGACATCAAAGATGAGGACGATAGTCCGAACAATGTAAATAGTGTATATAATAACTCATCTCAGAAATATAGGCAGATATTAAGATTTATAAAAATAATTTCAAATATATTGCTTGATGCAATTCATTCATAGAAAATTTATTTATCTTGTGTGTGAAACTACAGCCATGAATATTGTGTTTTTGTTGTTGGATGTTCCTTTGTTGTCGGACAAACAAAGACACCTCAGACAACAAAGGTACCCCCGACAACAAAGGTACCCCCGACAACAAAGGTATCCCCGACGACAAAGGCACCTCCAACAACGCAAAAACAAAATTCATAATTCTACCCTCCGATACTCTATCAACAAAATTTGAGAACAAACTAATTATCCTCAATACTAAGATCATTACCAACAACTTCAAGATAATCAGAGATATAGTTAGAAAAATGATACATCTAAAACCACATTAGATAGCAGGATTTATGATACAAAATACCTGCAAAGCTATAAAAACTACATAGGTGAAATATCTGGAAATCTAAAAGCCTACATTTATGAATATGAGAGAGACCTGCGTTGTAAAAATCCTTTGAACTCGTTAGTAACAAACAGAAATAAAACAGGCCATAGCTTCGATTTATATAATTAATAAATATCAAACTCTTTTTACTCTGTCCCTTGACATAGAGCTCTCCCTGGATCTACATGCTCTTGGAAATTCCATACGAATTACCATTTTCTATTATATATATATATAAGCACTTGTGTGTCTGCGTATATATATATATATATATATATATATATATATATACATACTTATTGCCATTTTGATTCTTCCCATCCTTATTCCTAAGGGTCGGGATCATAGACAATTGTTACGGTTTTGATTTCAGAGTTGTCTTTCGACTATACTGGTAGCCAACTCTGCTGTGGTTCCCAGTCTGGTCTGATATTTAACCCATAGGGACAAAAAAAAAATTGATTTCTACCTTTCCCACGGGTATTTGTGTATAAGTGAATCCAGTGAACTGGACTGGAATTCGAAATCGGGTTACCAATTTCACATTTCGAGCTGTTATCCACTACTCTATCCGGATATCGTTAAGTCCTTGGTTCTCCTCGGGAAAAAAGTGACATCCGTGGGTGGCCAATCCGCTTCCGACCATTATTCGTAAGCTGGCTACCGAGTCACAGCTAAACTGCTCTCATCACAACTATGAATACGTTGCTCCCTTGAGGTGACTGGGGTTCTCAGGTTTGAAATCAGGTGATCCTTCTCCACAACTTTACATATATATATATATATATATATATATATATATATATATATATATATATATATATATGTAGATAGATAGATAGGTAGATAGATATACACCTTACATATAATCACTAATGTGTATGTGCCAATCCTCATAAATACGTTGGACACTATCGTAAGTGGGGGGTAATATGCTAGGTAGTCGACCGCGAGCTGGCGAGTATTGTATTTGGTTGACGTTATAAAGATTACCGTTTCATTTCCAACCTCCGTTTTGGCTATTCCTCAGTAACCCTTCCTAGGTTACAAAATATATATATATATATATATATATATATATATATATATATATATATAAAATCTCATAAAGATATATGCATACATATATCGGAATTTGTGTGCATATATTCAATTAAATATACATACATAAATATACAAGAGCTTTCGTACACACACTCACACAGACACGCAGACACACACACATACACACACACATATATATAAATGTGTAAAAATTCAGATATATCTAAAAATATATTTCTAAAAAGCAATATGAGTAAAGCAAAAGGGAATCATTTACCTTGATAAACTCTATTGAGGACGAAACGCGTCGGCTAACATATGATTTCCTTTTGTCCTTATTCACACACACACACACACAAACACACACACACACACACACACACACACACACACACACACACACACACACACACACACATATATATATATATATATATATATATATATATATATATATATATATATATATACAGAAAATTGTAAGATTAACATTGCTTTAGAATACCGAGTACTTAGAATTCAATTTCTTGTGCGAGGAAAATAAAATGGCGTAATAATTAAAGAAAAATCCTTAGAAACTTCTACGACTTAACGGATAACAAATCCCAGTAGTTTTGCATATTTATCGAAGTAGATAAGAACAAGGAAATGGCTAATTCTAAAGATTTTCTCCAACGTTTTATTTATTTCCAAACAACAGTGAACAAGCGAAGCGTCTGTGTTCAGCTTCTCTGAAATTACTACGAGCCACAAATGACAGTGTTCACCGAATGTTTTAGAAACTTCTTTAAATGAAACTGAATCTGTAGCGCGTATTGTAGCTATTCTAAGCCAAGAATTATTATTGTAGCCTATATATCAGAATAATCCAAGCATAATAAATCCATTTACTTCTTATTTTATGTTTATTCAGGTCATGGGTGATAATGATTCTTCACAACCCCCGCCTTCTTCGTAGCTCTTTTAACTCTCCTTCCCATTCATTGAACTGATACACATGCTTTCTAGGTTGGTTATTTGCTTTTTCTCAATATCCTTCTTACTCTTAATATGTCATGTGAGTGTCAAACTCACCATGCTCTCTTTCTTCATTATGTGTCCCAGAAATTTCAACTGTCCCTTTCTGATTCTAGTTATACAAGTGTCCTTTTTGTAAAATAATCACAGTGACAAAGGTAGTAGTGATTACTTTATTCTCGTGCCAACTATACAAATACCAAAATACCCTTGGCCACTCAGCTGTTTATATAACACCGAAGGAGATAAGTAATGTCCTCCAATGTTGGTTACTATTTTCCCTAAAACTTCCTCGTTGCTTACATGCTCTCTCCATGGTATTCTACGGATTATTCTGTTGAACCACATCTATGTTGCTTCAAGTGGTCTCCTTATCTATGAGGAAATTGTCCAGAATTCTTTGCAAAATAGGAGGATTGAAATTGCAGAGAAGTTCTGCATTTTTTATTTCTAAGGGAAATTTTATGTTTCTTAATAATTTGCTCAGATTTTGGAAAGGATCTTTGCTATTTCGAGGCAGGCTTCGGATTTTGGCGTCACATTTTTCGTCATCTGCTAGAAGATTTCTCAGATATTTAAATTTTTGAATTGGCTGGATTTTGAGAACTCATTTTGAGAATTCTTAGCATTCTGAGCTGTTCCTGTTACTGATACCATACATTCTGTCTTATAACGTTAGTCTTTTCTTCCAGCTTTCCTTTACTACCTTGTCTAGGGGTTCATACAATTCTCTTTAGTCTTACAGCCAATTACGGCTAAATTTATTTTGGTCTTCACCAAATGTCACCGGCGATAGTAGTTGGAATTCACTCCGTGTAAAAGCCGGAAATCCAAATATAGCAGGCATACAAGTCCTTCTCACATGTCTCTGTGTCGATATACGATGACGCTTATTGAATGAGCTAGGTGCTTGAAGAATGACTGCTTAATTGGACGTTACATGTTAAAACACACAAGGGAGCCATATTCTTACCTATCTTTGATTTGTTTCGATAACAAATATTTTGAACTGATACGAATGTGGTCTGGGAAATGTGACTTTTCCAGGAGGGTGGACTTGAATCTCCAGAAAAGAGGGTCCGCTTTACCTGCTAGTCACTCCACTTCGGGATAGCTGTAATTAGATTTTGAGAATCCAATTACAGCTACCCCGTCTCGCTGTTGAATAAATTGGATTAATTCCTTCATTTTTCAGTGATTTTTTTTCGAAAAGGGACCACATTTTGACCACGCTACGACCTGCATCATGCTCCAGCGATCAGCCAGGAAGGCGCACCTAAATCCTAAGCAGGTACTGATTCAAGGAGCAAAGCTACACCTGACCTGAGAAGAATATGAATAAGAAAGGAAAGAAGGAATGAGTAAATAAAGAAGGAAACTGTGAAAGATGAGAATGAGGAAGAGATAAACTATCAAATAATAGAGACAGAAGGAAACAAAAAAGAGGAAATGAAACACAAGTCGAGGGGGATAAAGAAAGAAAAATGAATCAATATATATATATATATATATATATATATATATATATAACTACGAAATCTCCACAAATATTCTTAAATCCCTATAATTGATAACAGAAGCCAATGGTTTATACAAACGGCTTCTCATGCTTAATACGTCTCGTTTTCACTCTCGCGTGGTCATGTGTGACGTCATGATCAGCGGTGCGATTTTTGCTTCCAGCGTCCCGTATGCACGAGTTTGTCGTTGCTTGGAAATCTTCCATGAAAACAAAAAAAGACTATCATTATTGTTTTGTCCGTGTACTGGTTGATATATTGTAATGTAATTGTTATCTTTGATAATGGCTTATGTAAGCTGAAAGCTTAGATAGGATTTAAAAATATGTATCAATATGGTGATTTTCTTTCGTCTTTTCATGATAATGTTATTAAGCTTGTCAGACGAAATGAAAAGAATTTACATGAAATAGAGAAAACTTGTCAATATTATTTAATGAAACATGCATCAATGAAAATATGCAGCCTAAATACACACACACAAATATATATATATATATATATATATATATATATATATATATATATAAAGAAATATAGTCTTAAGATGTGCTATATATATGGAATAAAGTGTTTAATATCAGAGATAGACCGTATGTAAATATAAAAGTGAACATACAAGTCAACACTTAGAGGCGACAGTCTCTCTTTCTCTCTCTCTCTCTCGATATATATATATATATATATATATATATATATATATATATATTAAAGAAGAGAGAAACCGCAAACGTTTTGGGTTGTAATGTAGATTTTTTAAAATATTATGCTTTATTTTCTATAATTTTCCTACACGTGTTTCTCGTCTCGAGACCATCATCAGGCAAAGCGTGGAGATTTCCACATATTATGAAAAATAATTAATTTTTTTCCTTTATGTTTTTCGATGTTAAATATTCTTGATATCAGACATTCTCTTTTTCTGTGTTAGTGACCAAAATGTCTTTCTTGAACTGGCAGTGAAAAGTTCTACGTGAAGCGTTATAAAAAAATTAAAATTGGTCAGGAGAAATGGAGTAGTTATCGGCATTCCTATCTTTTAATGGCCCCTGTGTGTTCTTAGATCTATTTCCATTTTCATGTGTTTCTGTCAGCATGCGTGCATATATGTGTATATCCCTTCTCCATACATACACATTGTCTCACTAGAGAGAGAAAGAGAGAGAGAGAGAGAGAGAGAGAGAGAGAGAGAGAGAGAGTGTGTGTGTGTGTGTGAGAGAGAGAGAGAGAGAGAGGACGAAGTAGAGCATGATCCGGAAAAAAGAGAAGAATATTTAGAAATAAGTATGTTTGCCAAGAAAGAAAGAAAAACAATGGAGATTAGTCTAATTACGGTGTTGAGCTCAACGGAGGACAATTTCAGTTCAATTTCCTGTTTTGTTTTCCATACGGGTTGCATTTTGAAAATACAATAACCCAATAACCGCACCATGAAAGATCGATGCTTTCTGTTATATTAAAAAAACATTTTTCACTTTCATCATTGTACTTATTGTTATACAACAGAATTCAGGATGACTTTTCGAGAATCTTCCGAGGCTGACTCAGTGGCAGAATACTGAAATGAATATATATATATATATATATATATATATATATATATATAAGTCGGTCTTTAAACCAAAGAAACGTTAGAAATGTTGTTACACACTATCTCTGACTCTCTCTCTCTCTGTTTATGACTCTCTCTCTCTGTATATATATATATATATATATATATATATATATAGATATATAAGGAGAGAGGATATATATATATATATATATATATATATATATATATATATATCACATTATGAAATGGACAAAGTCCGACAATTAACAAACAGAGCATTTACTTAAATATTTGTATCTATAAAAGAATGTATAAACATAAAATGTCTTAATATATATATATATATATATATATATATATTGGTAGGATTAGATAGGGTTACCTAATGTCCTGTTCACACTCCTTCCCCATCAAGAGTAGATGTTTATCGCTTGTTTTCTATTTAGGATTGGATTTCCGATTCCTTCTAAAGTCTTCTCATTCTCTTTCCCTCACCTATGCTTCTTAGTCACATTACTGTCTTGCTTGAGGTGAAATCATTAATATATATATATTTTTTATATATTTACACACGCTCGCTGATATTGAGCACCTTATCCCATAAATATAGCACATCTTAAGACTATATTTCTTCA
Organism: Acanthosepion pharaonis; assembly: GCA_903632075.3. Lineage (NCBI taxonomy): Eukaryota > Metazoa > Mollusca > Cephalopoda > Sepiida > Sepiidae > Acanthosepion > Acanthosepion pharaonis. Next base: position 3,998,931 of record CAHIKZ030005407.1, on the reverse strand, counting down.
TATATATATCTTTCTGCAGTATGTGTCTCAGAAATTTCAACACTTTATGATTCTAAGTATAAGTGTCATTTTAATTCCCATTTACGAATTTTAGTGACTTTCTATACAGTTTTGGCTTAGTAAATTGCTTTGTCTTTTAATTAAAGTAGCAGCTTTTTAAATCGAAATTATAGTTATACTCATTAAAGTGAGCAACTAATGCACTGTAAAAGATCTTTTTTGCTCATATAAGCTTGTAGTTTATTCTAGGTGTGCTCATTAAAATGGTTATTCCAGAAGTAGTTGTTGAATAGTGATTATTTTTCTAGAATTTCTAATGTTTGTTTACAGTTTCTTTTACTGTGAAGTACTGTATTATTTACGAGGAACTCTTTAATATTCTCATAATCTTTTGTATAGACCTTTGGTTGGAATTTGACACATCAGTGTACGCTAGAAGGTTGTGGTGGTATGTCCTAAATACTGACTTCTTTGTTGTGTTCAATGGGGCAAGTGAATTTGTAAACATCAACACACTCCTATAGCGTAATTGATTTTAATGCAGTTTTATTGGCGGTTACTTTGTTAAGGCTTTTAAACTTCTCATAAGAGATAATTGATTGTAGTTGTTTAAGACAATCTGTAGCCTTTGTATATCTATAGATAATATTTTTTGCAACTATTTCATCTTGTTAGTAGACTGAGAGCATCTGATTACATTTATGGAATTACCCCTTTTTGTCTATCAGAGGATTTCTCTGAACGATCTCTAGGTGGCATTGTATACAAAGTAAGGGCGCAAATCTTTCGCTCTCTCGCTCTCTCTATATATCTTTCTCTTTTCTCTCTTCACCCAAGAGATGCTGTAGTGCCAAGACATGTCTCGCTTCTTAATTCTCAGATATAAATCGTGAAATGAAAGTTATCCTAAATAGCCACTCTTCTAGATCCTTTTTTACTCATGCAGGTGTCCTCCAAGTCTCTATACCTTAACCTACTTTCTTGTTAATTTTCATCAATGACTAAATTACAATTGTTGGCCCCTTTCCGATACACAATAAAATAAATTAATGGCAAGGGTTTATATCGCTAAGTCATACACAAAATTATGTACAAATATTTATCCTTGTCCAGCGCAAAGAAACTGTAACACATGTATACAACAACAAGCAGTGAGTTAATGACAAAAAGACATAGGGTCTTACTTGTATTAATACCTAATGGGAATTAGTGCTGCCGGCGGTTTAATCTATGTTCCTATGGGAAGTCATATTTGTACCAATAGGAAAACGGCGAGTCAATATGGTGCGGCTATATTTGTATTTCTCTAAAGGAGATTCGAGCGGGTCGGATTTATCTTCTCTGTCACTAGTCAGGACATATTTTTCAAAATAGAAAATTGCGTGTCATGGCTATTTTCCAGTATAAGAACTACGAGACGGAGATAGTTTCTATAATTCGAGCGGGCTGGATTTATCATCTTCTTTGTATCGAATGGTGACGTCATTTTCAACTTGAAAACTATGCGATGGGCATGTGACCTGTCCGTGCAAAAAAAGACGTAACTGCTCAGTTTGACTCCTGGAAGCTAACTAACTGACCGCTTTCGTTAGTTTGTGATCTGTCGTGAGTAAGCGGCCGTCATATGACCCACGTGACTTCGTCTTACACAAGGGGAAATAATCGCCTTTTGTATCCCTACGCATCCATGTTCGCTCGAATACAATCGGGATAAGTATGCATCCATCTCTTCTGCCCGCAACTTATATGTCAAGTACGATGGCAGAGTGGGCTATCTTGCTGTGATTGGCAGTCAGTCTAGGTGAAGGACAAATTTGCATTCGATCCCTGCCATTATTGAGTTCACAATGCGTCCTATAACCTCAACTGTGTTGAGCACCTCGACGTGGTGTAATGGTTAGCATATCAATTACTAATAAGTAGTGAGTCCGATTCTTACATGGTGCTCCATACTTTCGGCCTTGTGCCACTTCTAAGCTTCGCTTAGTAAATCCCTGTAATCTCAACTGCGTATTATGTATCATTTTTATTTACCTCAAATCCTTGATTTATAAAGATACGAGATTTTATTCATTTATTTTTTACTTACTAACATAACAAGAAATTATAATTCGTAAAACATAACAGATGGATATGCTAAGCGTTTACGTTTTGGGCACGAAACAGAAAAAGTTTGCAGATTCTATGTACGAGTTCCACTTGAGGTCGGGTGTGAGAGGTGTGCATTCGTTAAGCATGTAACTGAGCCTTGCCTTTCAGTGTGTAAATTGATCTCTCGAGTAGTTTTTAACACATTATTTATCATCTTTCAGTTGCGTCTCTGTCTTTGGACAGAGTGCGCTCAGGGGCTTCTCTGTCAAAGGACAGAGGGACAACTGAGAAAAATTATACTGAAGAGGTGCCCAACCTTGGGGAAGAGCTGCCCGAGGCCGAGCCCTCTCATTGCACCAGAGAGAGGGATCAGTGCTCATACCGAGGCCAGCGCAACCGACGATTGCGGAGGCTGCGGGCAATTTTTGTTTCTAGCCCGGGTGTACGCGCTTGGGATCCCCATCTTAAACCGACCTTGTGTCACAACATGACCTCGTGTGAGGTTGGAGTGAGTAAATACAAACTGAGCTTTGCCATAATATGACAATCTTTCGTGGCCGAATTGGTAAGTGCAAGCTTCGTCTATAGGAGAGGTTTCCATGATGTTATGGAGTGATTTCACAGTGGAGGCTTGTATTTGTACTAAGTCGGTCCTAAAATACGTTCGACGTACAAAACGTTAGGAACTTGATATAATAGTTATAACGCAGAGTAATCTAGTTGTGGTCGCTGATACTTTAGTATTCGACTAACTGTCGTCCGACATCGACTGACTGTCTTCCTGAGCGACCCCTCGTTACTTTTACTACTCCTATTTATTATAGGTAGGAGAGTCTATTAACTATAGAATAGGTGTGTTCCACTATAACACATGATGAAAAAATTGAGGTCTGATTTTTATTGGAATGCACAATGTTTTTCATAGGATTTCTCGATCTCTATCGTTTGATATAATTTTCATTAAGTAAAATAAGGAAAAAAAAGGTTAAAAAAGGTTAAGTCAAACATGCGTAATCGCTAAAAATAAGATTTATAGTAATAAGAAATAATTTCGGATGGAAAAATGCATTTTAAAATTCCCATGGTGATAGTGTATTTAAAACTTGGGAACATTCTTACGGTGTGCACCTCTTTGATGATCATCCGATGTAGCTTTAACATCACAGTGAGGGAAAAACTGTCTAATTACATTACATTCAATGCATAGAAAACCAAACTAGCTACATTTCATCACCGCCGATCGGACCCCGAACTACTGCCAGTCACGATGAACGGACTGCCCCTTGGGGATGTCCCGTGTCTTAAGAGACTTTAAACTCGCACCCGACCTCAAGTGGAACTCGTCCATACAATCCATCGCAAAAGATGCAACAAAAAAAAATGGTCGGTTCCCTCTACCGCTTCAAGTAAGTCCCTGGCTCCGCATGTTATCATCAGGAGCCAGATAAGGCCTCAAATGGAGTACTGTTGTCATGTTTGGACGGGAGCTGCCTAGTCCTTACTTTTCATTCTCGACAGAGTCCAAAAGCTTCTCTGAGTCTTTGAAGGTGACAAATTATATTTCATCTTCAACCTCTCTGTCAAAGGTGGGATGTGACGACTCTCTCACTGTTCCATCGCTACTTCCATTGAAAGTAGACGGACGAACTACTTTCCTTGGTTTCGCCAGGTCAAACCTTCACGGTTAAGACCCGTCACGCTACTCACATTGTAGCAAACCACCGACATTCTCTCTGTGTTGATGAGAAGTAAGTTACACATGAACAGCTTATTCCAATGAACCACTGGTCTGTGGAACGAACCCCCAAGAGGATATTTCCAGTATCACTACAATCTTAACCTGTTCAAGTCTAGGGTTAAATATTATCTTACTCTCTTATCCACATAAACTGGCTCTTAATGTCGTCCTCTACTTCGAGTTGTCTCTGGTCGAACCTTACAGTAAGAAAATGTACAAAATTCTTAATTAATACAAATATTTTGTCGAAGGTTGTGATATTTATTTTTGGAATGACAGTATCGCAGTTTTCTCCGACCACCGCACAAATCTCATAATTAAAGGACAAAAGAAAGAGGTAGATTTTTCGGGGATGCAGAGAATCTAAAGAGAGGCTCCTCATACGTCATAACGTCTTTTATTCTTGAATGGTTACCCACCGTCTCATGACCATGAGGCAATTTGCTTTCCATCATTAAGCAAGAGGGAACAGAAACTGGATTTTGTAAAGAAATATTCGGCTCGCTTCTAATTAAGTCAATTTTTCCCTTGCCTCTTGCCTGCCGCTGCACAAACCATGACAACGGCGGTGTGTTGCAAATAATCTCCTCTCTATACATTAAATCAAATTGTCATGAAAAATAATAAAATACAAAGTATAGGAGAGGCAGTAGAAGGATTAGAAAACAGGGGAGAAGACAAACAAGAAGAGGAAGAAGAAGGAAAAATTGAAGAAGGAAAAGAAGAAAGAAAAAGAAGAGGGAAAAGAGATAGAGAAGAAATAAAAGGAGAGATATAATTAAGAAAAGAAAAAGGTAAATGATGGATGAAGAAGCAATATACAATATTTTCAAAGCGTAAATATTGCTGTCTACAAAGTTACACTGTTTATTTAAGTTGTTCTATCTATCTATCTATCTATCTATCTATCTATCTATCTATCTATCTCAATATATACAGGGTGCGATAGGTAAATTGTTGCCATTTTATATTTTTAATTTCGCGCATGCGCATTGTTTGCTTTTGATTTTATCGACTGCACAGTAGAGTAGGGTCAGTTGGGCACCGTCTGCGAGAAAAAGAGCACTATGAAGCAATTCACTTCGCCAGAAATTTGGAAATGGCATGCTGTTCCGTTTGCCATTCGCCCCGGAAGCACAAATATGAACATTTCAGAGGGATTGTGTGTCAATCTGAGGACTGTACAGATCGCTCGAATTTTTTGATGAGATCCAGGCCATGATTGAGAACAATACCTCCGAGCCAATCAGGTCCATATTCAGAAAGATAGTGCTGCCTTGGGTCAAGAGGGTGGCTGCTGGAAGACCTCATGTTTGGCAACGGGACTCTGCCCCATGCCACACAAGTAGGAGAACCCAGTCATAGCTGTCAAATTTCTGCGACCACATCACCTCTTACATCTGGCCACCTAACTCCCTAGACTGCAACATCCTTGATTATTATGTGTGTAGCGCAGTTGAGCGAGAGACCAATAAAACTCCTGGTAACAGCAAAGATGAACTCAGGCAAGGATTAGGGCAGCATTCACCAACTTAAACAAGGAGACCATCCAGAAGAGTTACAGAAGATTCCAAAGTCGTCTGGAGGCCGTGGTTGAAGCCAGTGGTGATTTTATTGAATAAATTTAATCTTTAGTATTTAAATATATTTTTGTGTAATTTTGGCAAATATATCTGTTACAATGAGATATCAGTATTAATTTCATTTTTGCGTGATTTAGACGACAATGTACTCATCGCACTATATATATATATATATATATATATATATATATATATTCATACACGTTTCATTAAATAATATAGACAAGTGTTGTCTATTTATTTTATGTAAATTTTTTTCGTAACGTCTGATAAGTTTAATAACATTATCGTTGAACGAAGAAAGAATTTCACAATATTGATCCATATTTTTTTTAATACAATCTAAGCTTTCGGCTTACTTAAGCCATTATCAAAGATGTTACAACATATTAAGCAATATACGGAAAAGACAGTGATGATAGTCTGTCAATGTTTACATAGATGATTGCTAAATCTGCCTAAATACACACAATATATATATATAATATTGGTGGTCAATATATATATATATATATATATATATATATATATATATATATATATATATATTATGGTCAATATATATATATATATATATATATATATATATATAAATTCCCAATAGGATAGAATCCAGATAGAACTCAATGTCCAGGACAGAGTAAGAATATAATATAAAAAATCAAACACTTATATTCCATTGTTATAATTTATTATTGGGATCGTAATCACGATCAATTCATCAATTTTAAAAAAATTGGAAAATATATCTATAAGTATACCCGTAAGTTATATTTTCCGATTTCTTTTTGAATTTGTAGGTCTGATGAATTGGATCGTAATTACGCGCTTCTAATGTAATAAATTATAACCATGGAATATTAGTGTTTGAACCTTTATATATATATATATATATATATATATATATATATATATATATATATATATATAAAGTATCTCACATTGAGTGCTGATGGTAATAAAACTATTCTCGATGTATAAAAACAGAGTTGTCTTTTTGCTATCTCTCCTAAACCCTGTTCTGTCATCCATTTACACATTCTCGTTAGGTAGTCGACGTTCTATTTTCCTCTACTTTATTCCTATACTTTAGTATATTCGGAGAATGTCAAATTTTCGAAGCCATCTTTCCTGATTATACGTTCTAGAAATTTCAGCTGTCTCTTTCTGATGTTAAGTATAAGTGTCCTTTTTGTTTTCCTTTGCCCTAAAATTTCCCCGTTGCACGCATGTTCAGGCCATGTTATTTTACGTATCGCTTGACAGAACCACAAAAATGATCCGAGAAAAATTAGAATCTCCATAAGCAGGAAAAGTGTATTCTCCACTAAACAAATATTTCATGGAATTTGTGTTTTGAATTTAAACAAAAGGAGAAGCTGCAGAATATTAAGAACGTTCGCTAGAGACACTAAAGAAGTCAAATTAAAAAAAAAAATTTAAATAAACTTTATGAAGATAACGTTGGTCGGAGATTTGAATGAATATTAAATTGTCTACAATAATTTTTACTGATAAATGTAGAGCAACATTGGATGGATCAGATGTGGAGGCAAGAGATTGAGTACTTCATGAAAAGTAGACAGCCAACACATACAACATTGTGGAGTAATATATATATATATATATATATATATATATATATCATAATCATGATGTCTAGAGCTAGAAACCTCAACAGGATCCAGAAAAGCATTGGGCGTAGTTTCGTTCTATTGTTTTGGGCTCAGCAGAAGCGTGGATCCACTACCGAAAATCGAACCCGGACTGTTACGATACAACGCAAACATCATAAAACTGGGCCAGCGAGCCTCGGTGACGAGGATGGAACTAAATAACTGGACACAATGTAGCGCAGCTAATCCTATTTCCGGTGGTGATACTCATCCAAGTAAACATGACCCACAGGACAGGCCCCACCACGCTGCTCAATCCAGAGCATTAAAACCTGGATCTAGCATAAGAAACGTAATTTTGAAGATATATATATATATATATATATATATATATATATATATATATAATTTTTTTTCGAAAATTAAGACATAAATATGTTATAAAATCACTACAAAATAGTCATTTTGTTTCAACACCTCTGATGTCTTATCAGATGATGTTGAACATAGGATATATTCAGCATCATAAATAATTATATTCGCTCTACTCTGTATTGAGCACTCTTTTAAGAATAGTACATGTTGGTTATTGGAATTTATTCCGTATACACGAATCCTATACTTGTGTGTGTGTGTATATATATATATATATATATATATATATATATATATATATATATATGTATGTATAATTATAATAATAACAACTATTCATATGCATAAAATTATAAAATATAACGTATCCTAAGGCGAACATAATGTTTTATGAATAAAGTGCTGAATAGATGTCTAGAGCTATAATTATTGTATTAAAAAAATATTCAAATTTCAGGATACTTATCGAAGATCGACTCTCCATTCTTTAATAATGAAGGCCATATTCTCATCTTGATCCTGAAGAGCAAAGCATTGCGCAGCTCTGCTTCTATCTTTGATAAGTCTTCTGCATTTTTAACATTTTATATATATATATATATATATATATATATATATATATATATATATATATATATCTGAAATAAATTACTCTTTGGTGAATGAGAATTTACACTTTTATTCTTTATTTTGCCATTTCTTTATTATTTCTTTTATGGTTTTCATTTATTCATTTACAAATATTTTTGTTCACTTATCTTTTCCCCTTAAATTCTTGAAATTCTCCCTTTCATTGTTCTTGTCTCTTTCGTTATCTGTAACCTTTCTTTTCTTTTCTTTCTGTCGTTCTATTTTCCTTTTTTTTTGGGCACCATTTTTCTCTCTTTCTTTTGCCTTTGGTTCTTTGAAACTCGCGTCCGCATCAAACATTTTGTTCTTACAATTGATGAATCACTACGCAAAAAAATTCAGAAAAAAAATGGATTTCCAAACACAAGTTCAATATTTATTCACTCCTTGCTTCTCATTTGGCAAACACAAGAAAACAAAAATGACACTACAAAAGGCACGGAAGTTATTGCTAAATAAAAATTAAGCCGAAGAATGTCTGTTTGCATGTTTACTAAAAATCGAGCCTTGTGTTTATTTTAGACAATGTGGGCCTGATTTAAACAAACAAGCTGAAAATTAAAAAAAATGAGTGCAATGTAGACATTTCCTGAATATACATTGTAACTGAACCTAGAAATGAACGTGGAGGATTATATGTCTCAGTGTCTAAGACAAACAGCCATATTGTTTAAAATTCACAAATTCATGCAATAAAAACCCCTGTCATTCTTACCATTCTTCTTTTCTTTTCAACTGAACGGAAAGATTTGATCTGTAAAAGCTTCTTTGGAAGGAAAACCGGACATGACAGATAAGCAGTGCGAACAACGTACTCTCGAAAAAGAAAGAAAGAGTTGCGTTCAAAATTCTATTCAGTTAACCTTGGCGGCAGAAAACCGTGAAAAGTTTGCAAATGCACCATCCAGAACGTTGCGACAAAAATATCAACTTTAGTATTTTCCTTATGGAGTTTTTGACAGTGCTGATAGCAACACGGGAAGAAAATTACAAAACCTCCCACATAAGGTAGCGTAGAAGAGCGAGAAGAAAGGACTAAGCATAAACTACAAACTATTGAAAACCGAGCAAACTGGAGAAATACCTGCTACCGAGGTATAACTAACTTCGAAAAGAATCGTCTCAATCATCTGAAAGAATTAAGAATTAAAAATAAATCTCGTGTTAATCCATCAACTCATATGACGGACAATCTTTCAGTATGCTCTTCGTGTGGAATTGTTTGTAAATCCAGTGCAGGATTGTTGGCTCATACGAAATATAAAACATTATTCGAAGCAGAGGTACGTAAAAATTCGGCTTCTTTTCTACCAGACATGACAGATAAGCAATGCGAACAACTTACTCTTGAAAAACAAAGTAAGAGTTGCGTTCAAAATTCCCTGTACTTAAACCCGTGAAAGGTAGAAACCCGTGAAAGGTCTGCAAATGCAACATCCAAAACGTTGCGATACACACACAAAAATACCAACTTCAGTAATTTTCTTATGGAGTTTTAGACAGTGCTGATAGCAGACACGGAAAGGAAATGACAAAACCTCCCACAGAAGGTAGCGAAGAAGAGCAAGAAGAAGGGACTAAGCATAAACTACAAAAAGACAGAATGCATGGTCATCAGCAAAAAGATGACCCCTTAAATGCGATTTACATACGGGAACACTAAAATCAAGCAGGTGAGGAAATTTAAATATCTGGGAAGTGTTCTGACAGAGGACCGTAAGTGTGACGCTGAGATCCAAAGACGTTTCGGGATGGCCAAAACCGCATTCCAAAAGCTAAGCAGAGTATTAATAGACAGGAGGATTTCGTTGATAACAAAGAAAAGAGGACTGAATTGTTACGTGATATCTGACTTGCTTTACGGCAGCGAATGTTGGACGGTCTCTCCAAAGGTGAAATAACACGAGGCAATGGTTCTACAGAAGGATGCTAAGGATACCATGGATCGAACATGTGAGCAACGATGAGGTTTTGGAGAGGATGCAAACAAGGAGGTAACTTATACTTAACATCGAGAAGTGGCAGCTGAAATTTCTGGGACACCTAAAGAGAAAGGAAGATTTGAAGAATCTGATACTCACAGGCGGATAGAGGGAAAGAGAGACAAGGGAAAGCAATGTGTGACATAGCGGGCTTAAGCAAGTGGAAGGCAGAACAGGGTCTGGGAGAATTAGCAAAAAAGACACAATTTAGAGAACTACAAAGGATAGGAAGAAGTGGAGAGCCATGAACTCCTACGTCTTGAGGGGACACGGCACATAAAAGAAGTAGAATTAATAAATCGTCCATTTGATAATAATCTGTAAGATGTAACAGTCATGGGAGAATAACATATCCCAAAGGTCAAAATGGTGCTTCCGTTTGAAATTCCAGAAAGCTCAGGCACATTGGTATTTGTTCAATACCCACGTATACTGCAGCTACGCTGAGCGGACCATAGTTACAGTTTCTGTGGCGTGATCGGTAGCAGAACAAGGTTAGTACGCGCAAGTTACGCTGAGTTCCTGCTTTCGGGATTGTCCCCTCTACCTATTTTTAACTTTCAATGCTTAGGTCAGGTAGTGGTATGGTTTCCAGGCACTTCCCAACGTCATCGTACAGTGGGCTCGTCTCCCCACGCAGTTATCTCCAAGAAGCCACATACTTTGATAAATCGCCATTGGGGGAAAACTAAGTCGGGTCTGATAATTGGAAATCTAATGTAGTAACCACTCGGCCGGTCTCTCACTCTATAAGTTTAATGTAGAAAGATATTTCTACTAACATAGAAATCAAAGATATTCAGATTGGAAAGCTAATGTAGTAACCACTCGGCCGGTCTCTCACTCTATAAGTTTAATGTAGAAAGATATTTCTACTAACATAGAAATCAAAGATATTCAGATTGGAAAGCTAATGTAGTAACCACTCGGCCGGTCTCTCACTCTATAAGTTTAATGTAGAAAGATATTTCTACTAACATAGAAATCAAAGATATTCAGATTGGAAAGCTAATGTAGTAACCACTCGGCCGGTCTCTCACTCTATAAGTTTAATGTAGAAAGATATTTCTACTAACATAGAAATCAAAGATATTCAGATTGGAAAGCTAATGTAGTAACCCCTCAGCCGGTCTCTCACTCTATAAGTTTAATGTAGAAAGATATTTCTACTAACATAGAAATCAAAGATATTCAGATAGAAATCTTTTAATCTTTTAATGAATCATCTCAAAATGTTAAGAAGACTTGTGAACACTCACGTCGAAACGTCGTTATCATATTAATATATGTATATGAAGATGTGCTGGTAGCATATCGGTTATTGGCTGAGGAAAAAAGGAATTTGCGAGCTGAGTCTAATTTCCGACCGAGATTACGCCAATATGTTATTCTCACTCATTTTGGGTGGAAAGCAGAAGGACACCTCAGAATTCCAAACGGCGGAAAAAACAACAGAAACCAGTCCACTATCTTTCCCAGGAAATTGTATATATACTGATGAGCTGTGATACAGCGAAACAGTCTGTTTGTGGATGACAATATATATTCTCCTGAAAAATTTATTTCGGTTGAGCCCTCCGGGGAGGAAGTATGGATTTGTAAACAGTGACTATTACGGCTAATAATGCAAGACTCTTCGGTAAATCGAATCGAGTTCTCTCAGTCTAAAAATAAATACGCTTAAATTCACCTTCATCTCTGCCATGCGCCAATGACTTAGTGGTAGAATCCCCGACTGATGCCAATTCAGTCGGGTTTCGATCCTAGCTTAGAGGCAACCGGATGTCTAGCCACACTGATCAACTATGATGCAGCGAAACAGTCTATCTGTGGATGACAATATATATATATATATATATATATATATATATATATATATTAAATAAAGATTATTTAACATTAAATACAATTTTCTTTGGTTTTCCCCGAATTCGAAGTTTCTTGGTAATGCCTATTCTTCAAGGGGCTCTGTTTCTTGAACATTAAATTCATGAATGTGCACGTGTAGAAAACGGAGTAAATTTAAAAATCGGAAAATATCATTTAAAAAACAGAACCACTTCGAAGTCGGGGAAACGAAAAAATCGATATTTAAAGTTAAGTAAACTTTTTTTTTTAATATTATTTTAATTATTTTTATCTTGAGCACTATATATAAAATATCTGCTCTTTCTTAAATCTTAAATCTAATATATATATATATATATATATATATATATATATATATATATATATATATATATATATATATGTCTTTGTTTATGACTAGAAGGATAATCCCGATGTGGATATAAATCAAAGGAGAGTTCAATGTTGACAACAGAGCATTATAATGATAACAAGAAGACGGAGTCTTTAATTATCCGTCTTCTTAATTATACTCGAAATGGTTAATTTAAGTCACCGTCTTCTTATCATTACATACATACATACATACATACATACATATATATATATATATATATATATATATATATATATATATATATATATATGTATGTATGTAATGATAAGAAGATATATATATATATATATTTGGTTGGATAGATGTGAGTTTGTGACCCTGGTTTCACGCTTTAGCTAAAGCGTGAAGCTTTAGCTAAAGCGTGAAACCCAGGTCACAAACTCACATCTATCCAACCAAATATGTTAGCTCTATCTCTGATATTGAGCGCTTTCTAATAAGTACCACGCATATAATATATAAATAATTATACATATATATATTTATTTATATTTATATAGACTTTTCACACACACACACACACACACACACACACACACATATATATATATATATATATATATATATATATATATATATATATATATATATATATATAAATCCAACAGATCTGACAGCTACTTTTAGAAAGGACCTCCGATCAGTGGTTAACAGGGCTAAGAGGTGGCCTGTAAATTTAAACGCTTCCAAAACAAAATCATCGCCATAGAGAACCTTCTCTGCCTACCATCGGCTGAACTCAAGTTGAGAAACAACTCTAGGCCTTGGTCTCACGCTTTCCACTGACATGAAATAGAGCGACTATATCGATTGCGTTCCTACGTCTGCAGGGCGGAAGATTGGTTCATTGTGTCGTGCCAAAAACTTTTCTCGTCAGAATCCATCTTGTACGTTTATAAATTTACCATTCGTCCGTGTATTGAATACTGTTGCCATATCTCGCCTGGTGCACCTCTTGTGCATCTCAAGATTCTTGACAAAACCCAGAGAAGGCTCTGCAATACAATCAATCCTGACTCGGCATCTCGTCTCCATCCACTTTCTCAACGACGTGACGGATAAGTTTTTTTCTTAAGTGCCCCAACTACATGAATTTAAACGTGTTACTCGATTGGCAATTAGGCCTCACCGTTTTACTGTTGAACTAGGCAGACTCAACCGTCACTATTATTTTAACAGTTTATCTTCTCGCACTTCCCACCAGTGGCACTTACTTCTAGTTTCTTTGTTTCCCTGCCAACTCCGATCTTCCATTTTTGTCCTTTTCACAATCCTCCCCATTTCAAATTTTTCCCTTTCAAGTTCACTCCTTGCAACCCGCTACGTTCTAGAGGCATTGTCGCCCTCTTCGCGTCAAACAATTATATATTATCTCTGGCAATATTAAGGATTTATCAATTACACATAATTTTCATATAAAAGCAGAAAGTCCAAAGAGAAAAGAAAGTGCAGCCCAACGTGAAAAAATTAAGTGTCTATAATGAAACGATTCATAATAATTACGCTTTTATGAAAAAAAAAAAAAAGACATTACACAGAAAGCTCATGAAAATCATAACGTAACCAAATGATTCCAGAATATCCTGGAATTTAAAGAATTGGTTGTTCTGACTTTGTTACACGACATTTGTCTCATAGCAGAGCCAACTTGTGCTACATGACTAACATTTAGTCATAAAGGAATCCAGTAAGCCGTATCTAGATTTAGACCCAGGTAAATTGTATCAATATAAGCGTTATTGTTTTTGCCCTACAGTCCTCCGAATGTGCGCGTATCGGCTAAGAGAAGTGAAATTCAGGTTCAAATCCCAGTAGAGGTACTTGCATTCACCTTCGCACGGATACACTTGGCAAAGTAAGAAGCCATCTCCAGTTAAAGGTTAATAGCTGGGTTAATCAGGTTCTCTAGCTTTTGGTTGGTAACCAGTGTAGGTGAAGGAACACTCCAAATCCGAAACCGATTAATTATGTGTGGGGGAGGGTCAAGAAATCCATTCAGTACATACTACTTGCCAGGGAAACCACAGAAGCAGTACGATAGGTTGTTAAACTGTGGACTTATGTATACATAACATAAACTTCACTACTTCAGAAAAGCCACTACATCGGCACATGTCCAACCCCAAGTTTGCTAGAATAGTGAGGTACAACCTCTTGTTAGTTACTAAGCTCAGTAAAGTCTGGTAGAAGATTATTAAGAGCGGACGTGAAGCTCGAGTGATCTATAGTAATGATCTATAGTAATGATCTATAGTAATGATCTATAATAATGAATTGTGGAATGAACCGGACAGCTTTTGTAACAAGACAAAATAATATAACTGAAGCCTAATAGTTAATTATTAAACTTAACTTAAACTTGCAGAAGAATACAACAGTGATGTAGACATTGGGAACTGAACGCACTATCACTTCCCCGCAAGACGAATTTTCTCACCTTCGTACTACGGTAGGAGTTGATTGTTGTATAAGCATAGCAAACAGAAAAGTAGTATTATTTAAAAAAATAATTTTAAATAGCGACATGTTATCTTTTTATTTAAAAATACTTGAAGGTTAATCATCAAATTTTTACGGTTCAAAGTTTTTTTTTTCTGAGCCTCTTGAAGTCTATAAATAAATTTTAATCGCGAAAATATGTTTTATCTGAACTATAAATGACGCTATCTGCTACTTCGAATAGAATAAACACAATCATCGAATATTTCCGCTATAACTTTCTGGAACTTCATGGGGTTTTTTTTCTTTAGATATTTAGCAAAATTAGCTTAGCCCGGTACAAGGTCACTTTCCTCGTAATTGCTATCGTATTTTAACTTTTTGGTCGATGGGTTCTCTGGCTTTTTCCAAGAGAACAGTCTTCCGAATAACGCATGGAATAATAATATATTATTACTTTAACTTCACAAAATAACGAGAAAAGACAGAGAACGCATTACTCGAAACGTTAACATCAAATCAATAAAGGTAAGGATGCTAGTCCACATCCATCATAAAATAGTAATAATCCCGAATCTCGCGACTCAAGAGGGTCGTAGATGCACCACATATACTGATGACGTAGCAACAGCGGACGAGTCTTGGATCTTGAGCCTGACGGAGCCCCTTCCTTTTCAGGCTGGTTAGGAATTCTCTGTTGTCCTTCTACACTAGTTGCTGTACAAAGCTAGAAGACCCAGTTTATACAGCTACCCAACCGATATCCGTTGGGAGCAAGAAAGGATGGATTCATACTATTTCCAAGGGCATTTGTGCGAATTTGAGGCATACATTTCCAAGGGCATTTGTATGAATTTGAGGCATACATTTCCAAGGACATTTGTGTGAAATTGAGGCATACATTTCCAAGGGCATTTGCATGAATATGAGGCATACATTTCCAAGGACATTTGTGTGAAAGTGAGGCATACATTTCCAAGGGTATTTGTGTAAATTTGAGGCATACATTTCCAAGGGCATTTGCATGAATTTGAGGCATACATTTCCAAGGGCATTTGTGTGAATTTGAGGCATATATTTCCAAGGATATAGTGACAATACTTTACTCACAATTACAGATAACGCGTAGAAAGTAGGATAGTGGACTGAGATATAAATGATAAAGATGAGGAAACTAGTTAAAATAAACCACAAAATAATGAGAGCAATTTAACTTCAATAAACCATTTAAAAGTGATTAAGTCAAACTTATGAAATACTAAAATAAAAGCGGAAAATATCGTTATATATTTTATAAAAAAAAAAACATTAAGAGACTTCTTTTTGAATTTCATTATTCGCGTTGTCAAAACCTTGAGTAAAACATTTCTTGGGGAAAATCAGATAATATTAAAATTATTAATAATATTATTGTTTATGTATGCGTACTTGTCTGAGAGAATGTAACTTGATAAAACTAAACATTCTCACATTAAGCAATTGTTAACTCATATCTTTTCTATGTTTTTAAATAAAAAAATCTTTTCGTCCTGTGACATGTTCTCAAATTATTAACACTTGTAGCTAAGACTTCTCTACCGAAATATTTGGACTGTTTTCTTTTCGTGTTTAACACGATATCAACTTCATAACTTATGTTGCTAAGATTGGGCTTACCAATAATAAATTCTGGTGGGATTCTCGTTCTTTTAGAACATTCTTTTTTAAATTATTATTACATGATTTTTCCGTAGCCTGTGAGGTATAAATATATGTCCTTCTACATTTGAATTGTTCTGATATCATTCTGTTAATAAAGACTGCATTTCTTTTTCTAATGTCGGGTAGATCAGCCCGTTCTCTTACAATCGCCCGGTAAGAAGATGCACCCTTGTCTTGGTATAAATTACTATTTTTCTGTGCTTGATCTGATATCAGTATCTGTCTATATTTCTGAGATTACACAGTGGATAAAGGCGTTGGTTAGATTCAGTGACAGGACCTAAAGAGTGTGAGTTCCATACCCGGTTAAGGCAGTGGAGAACTTTCAGAGGGAAAATTAACACGACATCCATTAAAACACGGCACGTGGAACCAGAACAGTCTACCCCAGTGAGCGAAATAAAGGGTTTAGTTCGGCATTCCATCCACCTGAAGAAGGCCGGACCGTACAACGGCTGAAACGTTGTAATAAATATGGCGACAAAGATGAGGACAATAGTCGGAATAATGTAAATAGTGTTGATCTGATATCATTCTGATAATAAAGACTGCATTTCCTTCGGCATTTGTACTGCATTGATCGCTCTGTTACCCTTCTTATTATAAGGACTGCATTTCCTTCAGCATTTGTATTGCATTCCTCTTTTTGATATCATTATGACAATAAAGACTGCATTTCCTTTCGCTTTTTCATTGCCCGCTTTGATATAATTATAGTAATAAGGATTACATTTCTTTCGGCATTTGTATTGTATTGTTCGCTTTGATATCCTTGTTATAATAAATACTGCATTTTCTTCTGCATTTATATTGCATTGCTCGCTCTGATAGAATTCTGATAATACATAAATTTGCATTGTTTATTGAAAATCACACTAAAACTACTTCACTGTATAACATTACATCATAATATAGCTAAATTGTTCAGTATAAAATCCCTTTGAAGTAATGAAAGCCTTATTTGATGACACAATGATTTAGTAATAATGTGCTTGTGCCATGCATCTTCTCCATATAAAATTTGTGAAGCTTCAGTAAATTATAAATGTTATAAGATTGCGCTATAAGGCTTTCGCTAATCACCGGAATGAAATCCCAAACGCTACGATTTTGAAGGTAAATTTAATCTTTAAACTCGTTTCCTCAAAAAACGGTAACGATTTAGAAAAAAAGGATTTTGTGTTTTTATTTATATTAAACCCCAATTTTCAAAATGAGTGAAATACCACAGTTCCAAAATCGACCTTTGCCCTCATGACCTTCCCATACCAATTTCCCCACAAACTTGGACCACAAACTTTGTAATGTCTCTATCTCTATATCGGATTGTTTCCAGAATCATCAAAAGCCTTGAATCTAAGAAGACAATTAGTGCAGATAAAATTGCTGCGGGTAATTAAGAACCTTAATCTAGAGTTAAACTTGGCAATTACCGCCTGAAGGAGAAACGTTTCCCAGTCCACGGTAGGTGTTAGCTATATGCCCTTTTTACAAGAATGCTCGTGAGCGATCATCCCCATCGCAATATCGCCCTATCAGCCTCCTTAGTGTCATCATAGTTCGATTATCAACAAGAAAGTTATTGGCCATTTCAACAGAAATAAACTCCTGAACGTCAAACAATATGCAGTTTGCTCCTTTAAGTCCATTGCTGATGTCTTAACTGTCATTATACATAGAATTGGTGACGCGCTCTATAAAACATGAGAGGAATCGTCTTTGATATCTCAAAAGCCTTTGACAAGTTGTGGCATTACTACATAAACTCTCCAGATATATGGCATCTCTGGAAGAGTCTTCTCAATTATCTTTTCTATCAGGTAGGCCTGTGAAAGTTGTCGTAGGTGCTCTGGAGCCCATATCAGTGTAGGCATCCCAAAAGTCTTTCTCCTTCGACCCTAATCTCTTTCTGCTTTACATTAACAATATGTCTATGAAGATTCTCAGAGTATTGGTAAAGATATATATAGGATGGTGATATCACAGTTTATGTGTGCATCTCCAAAATGTAGATCACCAGAGATTGGCAAATGATTTCTCTTCTGCTCTAGTGCCAACAGGTCAGTAAGGGAAAACCGGACTGTAACGTTCAATATTCCCCAAATTAAGCTAGTAATATTTTATCATTACCGAGCAGGATATGAATTTTCTCTAGTCATGCTGAACGTCTGAACTCTCAATGGGATTCCTTGTCTTGAACGGCTATTGGGACTCAAGCAAACCTGACTAAAAATACTGGAAAAATGGTCAGTTCATTGTGCCGCTTTAGAAGTACCTGACTCCTCCAGCAATCTGCTGTCTTTATAAGAGGTAGAACAGACCGAAAATGGAGTATTGCTACCATATATTTACTGAAACTGCCCAATCCTAACTTTATAATCATGGCAGAATTCTAAAGGCGTTTACAGGTCTTTTTGGGTGACCATTCCCCACCTTAAATCATATTTTCCTATATAGGAAAGGTTCGTGGCTACCCGCTACTCTATCCATTGGAAATGTTCAGACAAGATGCATTCCTTAGTTCTACCAGTTCTACCTGGGTCCACTATGCCACGTCATTTATCGTCATTTCATTCGTATTTCATTAGGAAGGTAAGGAGGATGTTTCACTCTTTTTCTCCCGTAGAGTTGTTACTTTATCGAATAGACACTCGAAGGATATTTCCCAGATCGCTAGGATCTTAACCTCTTCAAGTCTAGAGTCAACTTACATATTCTCATAATAAGCATTTCTTACTTCCTCCCTTTACATACTTACAACAACCTCAAACAGTAGCCTTCTACCTTTAGTGACTCCTGGGTTTTGCATTGAGTGAATAATAGTACTAATATGCAGAAAATATTTATGTTGTGCGCATGCGTATGTGACGTCACTGCAAAGATGGCTGACACTATAAAATCATTTCATATGCCAAGGGAGAGCAAAGAAAAACAAAACAAAAAAAACAGAGAACAAAAACAATGATAAATCTAAAAGCATTTGACAGAAGAAGAACACAAATTCCAGTGAACAGGTCTTTCTTTTCATATTTTTGGACGTCATTAGCTTGTTTATGGAGCTATTGAATGTTACAAGCCGGTTTTTCCATCGTCGAGATGTTACAGCTAGGTCAGAGGAGAGATCAGCTGTTAGACTCTGATCACACAACTTTTTGTTATAATTTCGCCACTTGACTTTTTGGACATCTCACGTATCTTAGTTGATCTGATGTTACAAATATTGAGACTAAACTTCGGCATCAACAATCTGATGATCTGACCCAGAACAATAACTTTTTTCTTACAATTACATATTGCTTTATGACAGTCTCGCTAAATAACGCTGTGATGACAACATCGAAAGAGATAAATACAGTGAAAAACAAGCTGGAATAAAAAAAATATCTATTATCTCGTATTTCTCTTCTTTTTGTTCGTGTCTTTTCATTCTCTTACTTATTTCTGTCAGTTTTTGTTACTTGCCCTCATTTTTAATGAAATGTTATACAAACATAGATTAGTTTCATATTTAAAAAAAAATAGAAGGAATAAGCGATGTACAATGTTTTCTATTTTTCTTCTTTATCTTTCTTTCTGTTATACTGGAACATACCTATTCTATTGTTAATAGACTCTCCCACATATAATGAGTAGTAGCAGCCGCGAAGGGCTCAGTGAGTTGGTGAGTCAGTCGATGTCGGACATTAAAGTATCAACCACCACAACTAGATTGCTGCGTCATTAACTATTATAACAAGTTCCTAACGTTTTGTACGTCGAACCTTTTTAGGAACGACTTAGTGAAATACAAGCCACCACTGTGAAACTACTCTACAACACTTTCTAATTTTTAATCACTTAACCCCAGCAAGGCAATAAAACTACTAATACGCAGGGGGTTACAGGGTGTAAATATAAGAACAGGAGAAACATTATTAAGGAGCGAGAACAATAAAAGAACAAGAAGCAAGAAGATATAAGATAAGGATTCAAGTTGCATTTAAATTTTTGAAAATCAAAGTTGACTGCAAAGCATGAAACCGCAAGAGAGTTCCACAAGCGAGAAATGCGAGAGAAGAAACTGTTAGCATAGAACTTACGGTTGCTTTCAGCCATTTCAAATGTAAAATGATGAGACCTAGTATTGCGTTTAAATTCATAAAGTCTGGGTACCATAGAGAAAATTTCATTCGAACAATTACCATGAAAGTATTTACTGAAAAGGCACAGGGAAGCTAAATTACGGCGGTGGAAAATTGAGTGAAGCCGAGATGACAGGTCAAGACCAACAATATTGCAGATTATTCATTGGATTTTATCGAGGAGCTCTAAATATATTACATTATTAATGCTTTTCCATCTCTGTCTATCTTTCAGTCTTCGCTCAACTCTTATTAAGTTCAAGCCAGCTAGTTATATTTTTTCTGACCTCCTCATCAATTCCCCATCATTGTAGATGTATATACATTTATGCTTTATTTTCACCTGGCTTATCTTTCCGTTGGTTTTATTTTATTTTAGCCGTTTTCAGTATCTGTCTTACATCTTCTCTTTCCTCCTCCACGTCCTATTCCCAATTCCTTTATTATCTCGCTTTTTCCAGTTATGTCTCGCTTTATATTATGTAAATGTCTCGGTCAGAAAATGTGATTGATTCCAATTTAGATGAGCAGAGAATCGGACACTGTGTTCCTTTACTGTTTTTACACTTTTTACTGTCCATTAACATGGCTGATGCTAACCTTCTCCTTACGCCTTCTCGAATTAAAGTTTCCAGCTGAAAGAAAGAGTGTATTGTTAAATCTGAAGGTAAGAAATTTGGTTCAGTGTTTCGTTGTAGACGACTTTTCTAGCCAGAATCTATCTTACATATTTATAAGTGTACCATTCATCCATGCTTTGAATATTGCTGCCACATCCGGTCTGGTGCTCTTGATACATTCATTTAGACATTTTTGATAAAATCCAAAGAAAAACCTGCAATGTTTTGGTCTTGGCCTGGCATTTCGGCCTTAGTACCTTCCCACCGCCGTAATCTAGCTTCCCTGTGTCTTTTCGATAAATATTTTTATGGTTAATTTTTCGGATGAACTTTTCTCTATGCTACGTAAACTTTATGAATTTAGGCGCAGTATTAGATTGGCGGCAAGGTCTCATCCTTTTACAGTTCAAATGGTTAGATGTAACCGTAAGTTCTATGTTAACAGTTCCCTCTATCACACTTCTCGCTTGTGGAACTCTCTTCCGGCTTCTTGCTTCCCAGTCAAGTTCAAAGCTTCAAAAATTTAAATGCAATGCCAATCATTATTTTCTACCATATTCATTTATTATCGTCTCTCCTTACTAGTAGATTTTTCTTATATTCTCTAAAACTCAGTAACCTCTTGCGTCTTAGTGGCTTTATTTATAAATACGTACTTGGGGTGAAATGATTAAAAAAAAGAGGAAAAAAAATGGTGTCTTGTTATCGAACGATATTCATTGTTAGTATTACTCGCGTTAAACTTCGTTTTGTTATCTGAAATTTTAGGATGGTATCTTTCATTATTGTTGTGGATTCCGGGATGAAATCCGGTACCAATAAATAACAAACGCCAGGAATGAATATGTGAAAATAAATGTATTAACATAATAATACAAACTAGTAATGCAGGTTAGTAGTTCCAGGAATACGGGTTACTAGCAAAATATATATACAGTCTTTGGTATTGAAGTATCGCTGTATGACTATCTGAGTCTATTCAGATATATTTATTTGATTTTTTTAGATCTATCTATCTATCTATCTATCTGAGTCTATTCAGATATATTTATTTGATTTTTTTCAGATCTATCTATCTATCTATCTATCTATCTATCTATCTATCTAATTACGTTCACATCTATCTAATTCTGTTCATATCTATCTATCTATCTATCTATCTATCTATCTATCTATCTATCTATCTATCTATCTATCTATCTATCTATCTAATTACGTTAATATCTATCTAATCTTGTTCATATCTATCTATCTGAGACTATTCAGATATATTTATTTGATTTTTTTCCAGATCTATCTATCTATCTATCTATCTATCTATCTATCTATCTATCTATCTATCTCTATCTATCTAATTACGTTCATATCTATCTATCTATCTATCTATCTATCTATCTATCTATCTATCTATCTGAGTCTATTCAGATATATTTATTTGATTTTTTTCAGATCTATCTATCTATCTATCTATCTATCTATCTATCTATCTATCTATCTATCTATCTATCTAGCTATCTATCTATCATGTAGATCAGACTGAAAGAATCAGGTGAATTTTATTAAAATGTGCCAGCGAAATATTCATTTTCTCAATTTATTATATTTATGTAATTTCCAGTTCGTTCTTTTTAGATTTTTTAATGCATTTCTATTAAAAACAAACAATATTTGTATCTTAAATCACGCTGCGCATCTATTACGAACTTGTTTGAGAACAAAAAATTGAATTGCAATAACTATTTAAATAAAATGTCAGTTTGTTTGTTCTTTAAAATTTAAATTTAAGGAAGATCGAAAGTAAGTTTAAATCAATTAATTTGACGAGCGGCTTATAATAATTTAAATCATCTTCTATTCCTTGAAATCTGGTCTTCCATTTTCATTCTGTCTGTTTCTTTCATTCTCAGTAACCCCTTTCATCCAAGTGGTTTTTGTTACTTTGCTGAAGGTGAAATGGTTAAAAAAATTAACTCGGATGATTGTTTAGTTTCCATGGTTCAGAGTTAATACCTTTCTCTATCTTTCTCATTCTGTTCATATCTATCTATCTATCTATCTATCTATCTATCTATCTATCTAATTCTGTTCATATCTATCTATCTATCTATCTATCTGTCTATCTATCTATCTATCTATCTATCTATCTATCTAATTCCGTTTATATCTAATTCCGTTCATATCTAATTCTATTCATATCTATCTATCTATCTATCTATCTATCTATCTATCTATCTATCTATCTATGCCCCCTCTTCTATTCTATCCCCCCTCTCTATCTATCTATCTATCTATCTATCTATCTATCTATCTATCTATCTATGTCACCCTTCAAATCTATCTAAGTCATTTTTCAATTCTCTGTCTCCCCCCCTCTCTATCTATCTATCTATCTATCTATCTATCTATCTATCTATCTATCTATCTATCTAATTCTGTTCATATCTATCTATCTATCTATCTATCTATCTATGTATCTAATTCTGTTCATATCTATTTGTCTGATCGAATATAAATTATTTAATGTCGAAGTTAAATTAGTGATATTTTAAAAAGCCTTTTTGTTCGCCTTCAAAGTTTAGTTCGAAGAGTTTATTTATTTTTCCACGTTTAGTTGTCAATGAAGGAAATGTCATTAAAATATGAACGGGTGAACTTCTGCGATTAAAGCAAGGTTAAGAAGTAGTAACAGTCATAAACTGTGTACATACCAAAAACGGAAAGGCGATAGATAAATATGTGATTGAGTCTGAAGGGCATTCTTTTGACATGTATGTACATGTGTGTTTAATAAGATCGAGAAATACATTTATAAAATAATAATCCATATGTTAAAAGAAGAACTGATTCACCGTCCATCACACAATGTCCGTCTGTAACTTTGCATCCACTTATGTAATGTATATGCGTATATCTGTATTGCGCTCAAGTGACTTGCACACTTATTCTTCTATGTGCCGTGTCCCTTCAGGACGCTGTCGATCACGGTTCTCCTCATTTTCCTTTCCTTTTTTAGCTCTTAATAAAATTTGACTTTTTGCCATCTCTCAAGTTATTTTTTCTATATAATAGTGATGACCGATCTGCTTTTCACGTTTCTTATTGGCTATTTGAAATTAAATTTTATGGTGTGAGTATTACGCTCATATCATGTTGAAACCAGCTTCTCGTCAAACTCCAAAACTGTGGTCAAAATACTATGAAAATATAAAAATAGATTTCAAATCGTGAGATGAAGGTCGTTCTGAACACGAACGCTTCCAGATTCTTTCCTATGAATTCTGGCGTCCCCAAGGTCCTATCATGGGTTCTACATTGTTTCTGATCTTCATCAATGATCGTCCTGATGTCATCAGCTTCCAAGTAGGCATCTATGCAGATGACACAACCATTTACTTCTGTCTCGATAGTAAACCCGACAACGCTGACAAAGTCAACCTGGCCACTGCTCTAGAAAAGGGTCTTCAATAAGTGGTTAACTGGCGTAGGGAATGGCTTCTAAATTTTAATGCCTCCAAAACGAAACTGCTCTCATTTAGCCACCAGAGAGACAATTCCCTGTCCGCCATTAGCATGGTTGATGCTGGACTCCAGCAGAGTGCCTCTCTGTGCCTTCTTGGCCTTACGCTTTCAAATCACTTGAAGTGGAATAACTGCATTGAATCAATAGATGCGTCTGCTGAAAGGAAAGTTGGCTCACTGTGCCGTGCCAGAAGGTTTTTCTCGTCAAAGTCCAACTTACATATTTATAAATCTACCATTCGTCCGTGTATTGAGTACTATCACCACATCTGGCCTGTTGCCCCAGCTGTTCATCCCGAGGTTCCGAAGGATCTTCAATGTAATCGATCCTGACTTGGCATCTCAACTCCAGTCACTTTCTCATGTGGCTTCCCTTTGTCTTTTTTTATGAATATTACCATGGCTACTGTTCTGTTGAGTTTTTTCCATGGTAACCTGACTACATAAATTATACATAAATTATTAGCATCTAGGTTCCTTTTACCATTGAAATAGTTAAATGTAATTGCCACTTCTACTCCAACAACTTCTTCCCTCGCACTTCCCGCCTGTGGAACTCCCTTATGTTTGCTTGATAACTCATCGTTCATCTTTTATCCCCACCTCATCCCCCCATACACAGTTTCACTCAATCTTCACTCTATGTAACCCACCACCTGCGAACCAGTGCCACACCCGATTTGCTTGGGGTGAAATGCTTAAAAATGCTTAGCAAAGTATAAAAGAACAGGAACATTTCAGTAGAAACAAAGGAAAGAGTTACACATGGGCTGTTATGTAATATCTGTCTTCCTATATAGCTTGGCATTGATGGGAAAATTTTTTACAGATGAAGAATAGACTCGAAGCGACAGAAATGTGGTTCTACAGAAGGATGCTGAGGATACCAAGAACTTAACGTATAATGTGACATTCACAGTTCATATTAAAGGCATGAGGATTGAAGGGAAAAAAGCGCATAATCCCTGCCTAACGAGCTTGTTTAAATAGTTGACAGAACAGGGATTAGTGGAGGTATCGAAAAGACAAAATTTGCTATAAGCTACAAATGATAGGAAATTACGGGAGTCATGTTCACTTACGCCCTAAAGAGACACGGCGCAGAGAAACTACTGCCCATATACATACATATACATACACACACTCACACACACACACACACACACACAGATACATACATACATATATATATATATATATATATATATATATATATATATATATATATATATATTAATGGTCAATACATATATATATATATATATATATATATATATATATATATATATATATGCTATTTTCCAAGAGGATAGAATCTAGGTAGAGCTCAATGTCCGGACAGAGTAAAAATATAATATAAAAGGCTCAACCACTAATATTCCATTGTTATAATTTATTACATTGGAATGGTAATCACGATCCAATTCATCAGACCAACAAATTCAAAAGGAAATCGGAAAATTATATATTTATATATATATATATATATATATATATATATATATATATATATATGTGTGTGTGTGTGTCCTAAATAATTTCCTCTAACCGCTCTTCTCTTGATTAACTATCCGGCACTCCTCTCATGAGGTGACCGGCACCCAATCACGTGAAAACGATATGATCATTTATCGGCTACGTGGCCATTCACCTTACAGCCGGCTTCTCTCTCTCTCTCCTACCTTCCCTTTATCTTCCTCCCACTCTCTCTCACCCCCTTTCTCTCTCTCTGTCCCTGCTTCTCAGACCTATACCAAATGGTGAGCGGTAACTTTATAAGAAACTTCGAAAGCCGGCCTCTGTCACTATAAACTTTTCAAGACTTAAAAGTGAAACAGTTAAACACTCGTAGAAAGTGACTTCGAAAAATTTTTTATTATCGCAGCAGCAATTCAATTAGGAAAAAAAAAGTGTTACACAGATTGTAAAGAGTTGATCTTGACTTTACTTATCTGATCTGTCTTATAAATAACTTTGAACAAGGACCAAAGAAAGTTTGGTTTTCATCTGGAATTCCGAACAAAATCTTCCTTTAAAACCTACCTGAATTCTATTTTCCAAAATTTTGACAGAAAACAAAGGAAAAACCACGATGCAGTGAGTATAATTTTCTTATATCCCTTTCGATTGAAAAAAAATCTGTCTTTCTTTGTTGGAAAGTTACCAACGATATTTTTTCCCAGGAAAATAGTGTCATTATGGTCACATTGCAATATGGTTAAAACACCTTCCTGTTTGTTATTGAAAAAGAGGAGAAAGGGCCTATAATTCAGCAATATATATATATATATATATATATATATATATATATATATATATATATATATATATTCCGCTTTGTTGAATTATTCTGTAGAAAAAGACAATATGTAAAAAGGAAAAAAACAATAGGAAAACTATGTAGCCGACGCGTTTCATCCAATGTGGATTTTTCAAGGGAAAAAACGAAATGAATTTATTTGAACAAAATATCTACAAAAAAGAGAAAAGTGATTCTGTTATGAAATGTGAGATAGGAAAAAAGGGTCGTTCGGTTAATATTTGGACATTTCCTTTTTCGTTTATAGATTCTTTGTTCAAATAAATTCATTTAATTTTTTGCCTTGAAAAAAGTCAACAGTGGGCGAAGCGCGTCAGCTAGACTACAGTTTTCGTATTGTCTTATATATATATATATATATATATATATATATATATATATATATATATATATATAAAGGATCAATTTCGACTATTTAAAAACATGGCGTCTACTCAAACAAGTGTATACACTGGAATAATGTTTTAATTATATATATATATATATATATATATATATATATATATATATATATATATATATATATATAAAAATTTCAGAGAGTATATCGGTAAAAGGACAATATGAATTAAGAAAAAATGAAAACATCTCAGTCAACGTCTTCCATCCTCTGTGAACTTTATCAAGGCAATTGTGCAACTTTAACAATGCATTTGTCTTGATAAAATCCCACAGAAGACGAAACGCTTCGGTTAAGATAAGTTTTCCTTTCGTCTTTATTCATATATTTTCCTCAGTGTTAGCACATCTCTGAGTTAATTTTTGAGTTAATTTAAACTAGCGAGTCCCCAAAATGTCACAAATTCTCTAATTCATGCCAAATGTTGGCGTGCCTTTATTAAAAACAGTTTGCGCATCGTTTTTTTTTTGTAATGGTTAAGCAGTCTTCAACCGTTTTTATTAGGTTATTTATTTCTTATTTTTGGATGAGAAAAGTTTAGAGTTAGTTCTTAATATTATGCCACGCATTTCCTTATCTTTCTCCCCTGGTTAGGATTTTTTTTCTACCTATTCCAACATGAATAGCGGCTCGGATTGATGAATCAGAGAGTTTACTTCCTGTTCCAGTTGAGTGCATTATATTCACTTTCATTCTAGGAAAGCTATGAATCCATCATTTCTCCCCATCCAGTTATGGGTAATAATCAAGACAAACTAGGTCCAATAGTCTTGGTTGGCAACTAGTATAGGAGAAGCAAAAAAAAAAAAAACTGAATTCAAAACCATCCTGGAGAGAGTTGTGCTCTGTCTGACAATCTTAGCCAGGAAGCACCAATTCTGTAGTAAATGTGTTCCCATACGACACCAAAAGATTACGAGACTCATGAGTATTGGTTGAATAAAGTCAGGTTTTCACAAATCTGAAATTTTCCGAATTTATTTTGCTGAACACAAAAAAATTATATTTTGAAAACCGCTCGCGGGTCATAGTTGGTAGTCACGTGAGTCGAATGCGGCCGTCAAATGTGCAGGCTTGAGTTATACTATGTTTATTATTTGTTATTAATTGTTATTGCTGTAGCTATGCTTATATTTCCATATTATAGTTCTGCTTTTTACTTAGTTATTTGCCAGTACCTCATAAATAATGGATTATTCCGTTTTGATCACGAAGAAAAACGGGAAAGAGATATCAGAGACGCTGTCTGGCTTCAATGCGATAAAGAAAGAAAAAGAGAGAACAAAGATAGAAGATGCGACAACGGTAATTTTAATGAAAATATTTAAAACTGACAAGATTTTCCATTTCACTGAAGCAGATGTTAAACATTCTTCAGTGAAATGAAAAAAAACTTGTCAGTTAAATCTTTTCATTCGTACCCTTTTACTTATTTAAATGGTGAGCTGCATTCACATTTATGAGTGTTATTGCAATATTTTGTTTAAGTTGTATATATTTAACTATACAACAGGGGTATTTCCACAATTATTTTATAGTCACAGAAGTGGC
>CAHIKZ030005407.1:3955000-3965000 GCA_903632075.3 Acanthosepion pharaonis | reverse complement strand
TACTCTTTTATAGAAAATACAAGTGCGGTCTGAAATTGTCATGCCATTGCGAATAATTTGGGAGCTTTTGGTTCCCCGAACAAAATAATAGTGCCTAGGAGAAAATTATTTGTAAAATAATAAGTGTTCCATACCAAATAATCGGCAAGGGCAGGAGGAAATAATTTAATCCTCCCGGCACTTGTGTTTGGTACACAGAGTAAGAAAATAGGAGGGATATATAAAATAAAGCGTGGGCAGTGAAGAGAAAAAGAGAAGAGATACAAGAACAAAGGAAAAATTAGAAAAAAAAGAAACAAAATAAAACTGGAAAGAAAAAGGGAGGAAGAGGAAAGATGGGAACATACAGACAAAGAAGAAGAAATTGAGGGGGATAAAAAGAGGAAGAGAGAAAAGGAAACAGAAGAAAAGGAAAAGAAAGTCTGAAGAAATGGATGAGCAAAGCAAGAAAAGACCATAAAAAAGGACGTGGTGAAGGGAAGAAAGACAGTAAAGGTAAAAGTAAAAATATTCTGTTCGGCAACACTTGAGTTACTCAAGGACATTTTTATGCCAAGGAATTAACGAAGTAATTAAAATAATTGTTGGAACATCTTCAAAAACGCGTGAGGTTTTATAAAGCCGTTTATTCCTAGACGCTTGTCAGCGAAGTTGATTTATTGGAATTTTCTTCTACCCATCATCTGTTTGGTAACTACGTTGACATCAACTTTGGCATTACTTCATGCCGAATAAATAATAAATAAATAAAAACACAGAAATGTTCCGTCACCTTTGAACGCCATTTACTGAATAATTTTAAGTCTTAATCTATCTGATCGCTTTTAAGCTGGACTGATCTCTTAATGCAAATTGACTCAACGTCAATCATTTGTTCGTCTTAGCTTTGATATATTTTAATGCATTGCAGCTTTTAAAGGCATTTGAAGGGTTTGATCGACACATTTCAGCATTGATATTTATTCTTAACGTTCAGGTCTAAAATGCTACACAACTTACGACTCCATTTTGCGCCACTGTAAAATGTTAGATATATATATAAATCCAAACCGTAATTATTAATATTACTATAGTTCGTTTAGTACAGTAGAAAGCTAGACGAAGTGAAGGTGAATAAAAACATTATGTTACGTCATTCATCCAAGCGAGAAAGATTTGCTTACCTGCTTTAAAAATGGGCATTCAAAAGTGGCTTTTAGCGGGATTTTCGACATTGACCTCGGGCAGTCAGTACATTGATTTGTTTTTTTCGGTGCATCAACCCTTTCCTTGTTATTTAAAGCCACAAAATATGTTTATATTGTAAGAATTCTTATCTTTTTGGGAGATAATAATGATTTAGTGATACAAGTCTTACTAATTAGCCCATAGATGGGGGAGAGGTGAATATAAGGAATCCATCTTGTGCGTTGTGCGAATCTCATATTTTAATGAAAATTTTACGTTTAACTAAAATAAATCTTGGAACATTGGCGTGACTATAAAAAACAATTTTCGAAAACTTTGTTTTATTAGGAGTTATACAAACTTTTTGATGGCGTTTCTCATCAAAGTCCAGTAGACGTTTCTCTTAAATTTATCCATCATTATGAACAATTGTAAGATTATTATGAGTTAAGTCAATTTGTCTCTTGCAAATGAAAATTCTGTATATTTTTCTTTTTTTTCTTTTTTAGAGATCTCACCTTTAATCAGCATCTTTCTCCGAAAGAACCGAGCTATAAAAGCTACCGACGCCTCTCAAACAGTGCAGCACTGTACAATGGCCAGGGTTTCTATTCATTACCGTCTTCGATGGAAATTGCGGCCAGACAAGAAAACGCAAACGAAAGTGAATGTGAGACTAAAAATACACTAACCGTCAGCATCATTGGTCTTTTTCTTCTTGTCATCAGTTTCGCCTACGCCATTATTATCTCAGCAGTCTGCAGAAACTTTTTAGGATGGAAATCAAATGCCTTCTGTAAAGGTGAGTATCAACTAATCGATTATTTTCTGATGACTCTTGTTTAGTACTAGATTATCAAAATGTAGCAACATTGGTATGGCTGTGGTAACAAGCTATTCTTGTCACCGAAGTTGATTCTCTCAGACCGCTCTATAAAGCAAGAATCGTAAATTAGTAATTAGAATCGATAATAAAGAAATGCTTTGTAACTTTTTTTAATAAATTGATATTAAAAATGTACCTAGCTCAAAAGCAGAATGTGAGGTTTTTTTTTTTTAGTATCTCTCTATATTTCTGATATGAGGTATTATCTACACTATTTAGATTATTCGGACTATTGTCCACATCTTTGTCGCCATATTCATTACAGCGTTTCGGCCGTTGTACGCTCCGGCCTTTTTCAGTATCTGTCTATATTTCTGAGATGAGGTATTATCTACACTATTTAGATTATTCGGACTATTGTCCTCATCTTTGTCGCCATATTTATTACAACGTTTCGGCCGTTGTACGCTCCGGTCTTCTTCAGGTAGTTATCGCCATGCCTGCGGTGAATTGATTTAAATAATATGTAACAACCTAATATACTGAATATTGTTTTGAGTCGAATCAAATTAAATAATATACAACTATATGGTAGAGAAAAAGTCTGAGTTATCAGAAAAATACTTGCATGGCACAAGGTCTCTTAAGTTTAAAGTGAGATGAAATTTAATAAACTTAAATAATAGTAGTTATTTGCTTAATAGAAACAAATTAACAGACTCTAATTCTCTAATGGTTCGGAGGTTTACTATATCTGACTGAGTTTCTTTCTTTCTTTTTTTTATCATTTCACCCCAAGTAAAGCAATAAAGTCACTGAGACGCAAGAGCTCACCGAGTGTAAGAGAATATGAGAAAAATACTATTACGGATAGAGGACAATAAAATAACAAGAATTAAGAAGATAGAGGATAAGATGGGGAAGTAAGGAGTCGGAAGGGAGTTCCACAAACGAGAAGTGTAATAGAAGAAACTGTTAGCATAGAACTTAAGGTTACATCTAGCCATTTCAACTGCAAAATTATGAGACGTTGTCGACAATCTAGTATTTCGCTTAAATTCATAGAGTCTAGGTACTATCGAGGAAATTTCATCAGAAAAATTACCAAGAAATTATTTATAGAAAAGGCACAAGTAAGCTACGTTAGGAGTTCTTTATTTTGTAAAAACTTTCTTTAATGTCTTAATCAGTTATAAAAATTTCGATGGAGGAAAGTTCCTTCCCTTTTGTGATGCTAAATGAAAAAAAGCAAAAACAAAAAAATATCGTGCAGACTTTAGTATCAGTGGAATTAAATAAAAGATTTTGCTTTCTTTCTTCTTCAATCTTTCTGTATTATTATCACCTGTATGTATTTTTAGTCGGTGTATCTACGTGTAATGCAGAGAAAACAAAATAAAAGAAAGTATTATGAAGTCGAAGAGATGAAGAAAAAAAAGCATTTGCCTCATTAAAATTGAATCTGAATGAATAGGCAGCTTAAAAAATAGAAAACTTTATTTAATCAGTAAACTGATAAACGTTTTTATATTATATTTTAGTTTTATCTTTTCCGTTATTGATTTATACGCAAAATTTACAATATCTACTCCTTTACTTATTCTTAAAAAAAATGAATGAAGCCATCAAAATAAACGATATGATTCGCCATTTTGGAAAGGGAGATAATCATTGATGACCGAAAATTTCGAGAATCGCATTACTTAATTCTCTTTTCAATAGGCGCCTCACGAATCTAGAATTTCGTGACACACTTTAAAAATTTTCGAATTTTTCCCTTGTCTTCGTATGGATAATCTTAATCTTGTTTATTTATTAGTTTTAATTGATTATTAAATAGTGTTTATTTCACCTTAATTTCAGTAAATTTTTCATAGTTCAGTCGGTAACAGCAGCAATCAAGATAATATAGTTTCCGAGATAAAAGATATAGGTGATCGAATCCCGATTATTCTTTATTTCTGAGACGTGCTGTTCGCTGACTGCCTTGAAATAACGATCTGAGCAGATGAGATGAAAAACAACTGAGATTAAGATGGAAGAATTAATAATGTCTGAGAATCTTTCATCAAATAATAATAACAAAAAAATCAAAATAATATTATTGGGAGTTTCTGTTATTTTTACAATGTTTTGGCTGTCTCGTTCCTCCGGTCATCTTCAGGTGAGATTTTGACAGATGGATTCTCAAAGTGAGCGGTGAGGAAAAAGAGGGCGGTAGTGAATAGAAAAAAGGTGCTGGTGGTTGGCAGATAGGTTGCATTAGAATCAAGTAATCTCTTTTTCTATTTTTTCTTCTTTTTTTTTTTGCGAAATCTATATAACAAAATCTAAATCACTTAGACTTACGTACACTTATAATTATTTACACTTACACTTACCTACACTTGCACTTAAGGAACACGTATGATTTACGAAAATATAATAACATAAAAATTATACATGAATACATTTTTTATGTTTTTTTTCGTTGTCCGAAGTTAAAATTCTGAACGTTTGTTTGTATCTTCAGGATCCGTGCAAAGGTCTTGTGGGCTCCCTTGAATCTATGATATGCCCTCCAATCTATGACATACCCCCAATTTATGATACTCCCCCATTCTGTGACACGCCTATATAATAGTGTTTTGAATTGGCAGTACACCAAGCAAGAAGCGTTGTCATATTAGTTCGAAATTGTGATGCCAAAGGTTTGATCTAGGTGGCAAGGCAGTGACAGAGAAAAAAAAGCTTAGAAGCCATTAACCTAATATCCAAATAGAACCTTTCTGACATACAAAAATTTGTAAGTTTTTGAAAACATTGTTGATGGATAGTTTATTATGGCTTCATTTCTTTCCCTGTAAACACATTTCGGAAAGTGTAGTGTTTTCGTTTAAAACTTTCACCGTAATTAAATATCATAATCATTTCCGTAATGATGTTAACAGTTCACAAAAAAAAAAATGAAAAAAAATCTAACAGCATAAAAAGAGTTTTTTTTTTGGGGGGTAATTTTACTTTCCGCAGGAAACGTTAATTCAATTTTGAGCGGTTATAGCCTCTTTCTGCAGCAAAAGCGTTAAAACTAGCCAGCTAAACGTTTATTTGAAGAATGCCGGTCAAAAGGGATCCGTTAAAACTGTTCAAATTGTAAAACAATAAAATGAAGAAAGAGAGAAAAGACATTGAAACCTACTCACTGATTGTTTGAAAACAAAAAAAAGTTCTTAACAGAATCAGAAATAATTTCGAATTCTCTTTAGAAAAAGACTAATCCCAAAATCATTTCCATAAAGCAGATGATTCTAGATATGTAATTCCAATATCTGTATCGTTGAGAAAGGCGAGTCTGCAACTCTTACAGTGTTCAAGTTTTAATCGGCCTCCCCAAAGAAAAAAATTATTAATTCAAAAAAAAAAAAAAAAAAAAAAAATTCTAAATCTTGTGTTTGGTTTGATAAATGATGCATATTTGGATGCGACGCAATGCATTTCATATAGAGTCTTGGATTTTTGCTGAAAAAACATTGAAATGTAAAAAGCACAGGAAACGACATAAAGATCGGATTTAAGTGGATAAAAATAATCTTCGGATGTATTTTGCATGAAATATTATTTCGATAGACACAGAAAGACTGAACCGGAAGGCCACCTAGTAACCTCGTCTCTCGGCCTGCGTGCAAACCTTACTGCCATTCTGTTTATTGGCCTCTTCTATCTATCTATCTATCTATCTATCTATCTATCTATCTATCACCGGATGTTCATTATCTATCTATCTATCTGTCTGTCTCCATAAGTTCATTATCTATATATGTCCATATTTTCATTATCTATCTATCTATCTATCTATCTATCTATCTATCTATCTATCTATCTATCTATCTCAGTCTTTACATATGTATCGCTTTTCCATTTCAATCTTTTCCTATCTATCTATCTATCTATCTATCTATCTATCTATCTATCTATCTATCTATCTATCTATCTATCTATCTAATTGATTTATTTTTACTAAAATGCATAATACTAATATATCTTCGTATATATATATATAATATATATATATAGAATGAGGTTGATATGCCGTAAAAGAAATTAAATTGAAAAAAAAGGTCGTTTCTTACTATTAGCTAAATGAATATCGACACTTTTGTAGATTAAGCAAGGCTTAGTAAAATAAAAATATATTGTCTTAAAAATACATACACACACGCACACACACACACACACACACATATATATATATATATATATCTGTGTGCGTGTGTGTGTATATATAGTCATCCACAGACTGTTTAAATATATATATACATATATATAGTTTTTTGTAAAATGCAGCATGCATAGCTATATTTCTATAGCTATATTCATATATACATATATAATAAACATAAATAGGTCTCTACCCTCTCTCTCTCTCTCTCTCTCTCTCTCTCTGTGTATATACATACATACATATATATATATATATATATATATATATATATATATATATATATATAAAGTAGACACTTAGACGAGTAAACATACTATTGAGAGATGACAGGCTGTTTCATGCTTGAACGAAATCTTCAGGACATGTGCATAGTGTGTTTACTCGACTATTTATTGGCTAGTCAATAGGGAATCATTATCAGTAGCAAGAACTATTGAATTACCTTAACGATTATGTGTGTGTGAGAGAGACAGATTGTTGGGTTAACATTGAGGATCGAATTCATTACAATAGTAAAAGTTTGCGTGATAACCCTGCTAATTATTTCTTCATGAGAAGGCGCCCAGTACATACCAACAAGTAGACATAAGAGACAATAAGTCGTTTATTTTATCAAGACCTATTATCATGTCTGTATTCTAACATGATAATAATTGGAATTTTTTCTTTCTTTCACTCTTTCTTTTTTTTTTAAACTGATTTTCCAAATTCTGCTTTTTTGCTTTTCTCTTTTTTTCTTTCTCTCTCGAGGCAATAAAACTAATTCTATCTATCCTATTAATATCTATTAATTATTTCGATCGTTACTTGTAAGTTAAAACGACACATTACACTAGGAAACATTCGTAGATACACTTAACACGCGGTTTAAATTTATCTTCAATTACACTGGACATATATATATATATATATATATATATATATTTTTTAAGACATTTGTTATGTTTATACGTTCACACACACACACACACATATATATATATATATATATATATATATATATATATATATATATATACACATTTAATTGAAAACGACACACAAGGTGCTTTTATTTAGTTTTTTTATGTAATTTCTCATGCGATATAATATATTTTTTTCTTTTCGGATGATAAATTATATAAAAACTGTCCGAATGTTCTTTTTTTATCCGGGCGCTTTCGGCTATACATTTAGCCATTTTCAAGGATTAAATATTTTAACTGTTAAAATAAGAAATAGTTTGTATGTTTTATAAAATGTTTTCATTCTTCAAAACACAGTCAAGATATGTACATGTTCAAAGTTAATATTATTATGTGTTGGTTTATAATCCGAAAAGAAAAAAAAAATTAGATCGTGTGAGAAATTGTATAAGAAACTAAATAAAAGCACCTTGTCTGTCGTTTTCAATGAAATGTACATGAAAGAAGGATTGCTGCCTAAATACACACACATAAACACACACACACACACACACACACACACACATATATATATATATATATATATATATATATATATATATATATATATATATGTGTGTGTGTGTGTGTGTATGTAAAATATATAGAAAAAACAGGATTAATTATTCCTTTTTTTCAAAGCGCGACCATTTTCGATAAATAAATGTATAAATTTCAAATTTTCAGTTAAAAGAAAATTTGATTTAACTTGTTAACAATATACTGCGAGAAAACAATCTGCCTCGTCAGTCATGTATCGACAGATACATGATTGCATAACTGTCTTACTGAATGATATAAAAAGTTAAATCTGTAGCCATACAGAAAACAGTTATCTTCTTTTTTGCACTGATATCTTTAGGGGTCACTTGATTCTCAATCAAGTGACATCCAGTTCGGGAGAATAGACAGTTGTTGCATATCAAGCATATATTAATATCTATATTAAACGCTGGAGAATAAAGGAAACGGAAATCTTTCCTTTCTCTTTTCACGTACCCCATTAAAGCAATTTCTTATTTAATTCCTGATAATTCCATCATTAAATATAAAATTTCTTTGTTCATTTCAGGTTTACGACAGAGATCGACGTCGAAAAGTTCATTTGTGATAAGCTCAAGTTCATCACAATACCGAAAATCTTCGAGCCAGGGTTGAAATGGAAACCCCAGAAAAGAAAGTGACTTCTTTTTCTCTTGTTACATTCCTTACGAAGGATTTCCCTAAAGGGACGCCGACCAACTCAGCTAATATAAAAAAAACCCCAAAAAACAAAAACAAAGGTCGACGAACGATGCTGTAAAAGCATTTTCATTTCACAATGGAAGGCAAAAATGCCATCTTCAGCAATGATCAAGTTCGAGGTTCTCCGTTGTTAAGCATCCAGTTTTTAAAGACAAGTCGAGAATAAGCGTCGAATTCGGGCTTTCCCCACCTCCGCAGACGCACTGGAATTCAAACGTGTCGATATAAGGGGAGGTAACCAGATTAATTCACAGGTCAGTTCTCATGGCAGCTGGACATTTTCAAATCCAGAATAAAAAGCAAAAACAAAAAGAACATTTTTCACTGTAAACTGGTTTCGCTATTTAGTGATGACCATTAAAAATTTAAACAATTTCTTGCATTTTGGGTTATTTATAATCATTTCACATACAACTTATTGCAATCACTTCTAAAACGTATTATCAGGGAAAATGGGGTATAAATACTGATACTACACTAAATGCAAAAGTGTTGGGAAGCTAAATGAAGCCAATTAATACCCTGGACGCAAAAAAGAAGAAAATAAATAAATCTAAATTTAAAGTCTAGCGTTCCTACATTTTCAGCATTCTTCTCGATGCCTAATTATAACCGACGTTTTTGTTTATATTTCCGCCTCCTTCCCCCACATATATGTAATTCAATTAATAAGAACATTATTTTAGCCTGAAGAAGACCTTTTCAAAGACGAAGCACGTTACATAGAAGTTTTCATTTTCTCATTCACTTACCCACCATTAGTCTGATATTTTGAGTTTACATATATTTCTCCTATAAGAGCAAAAAAAAAATAAATAAAAAACACACCTCCTCATACGCAAACCCACATGCACACATGCATACAGGGGACGACAGCATTTATTATCACATTACGTTAAATTAAGAGACCAAGACATTCGAACGACTGGGCATTCTTAACCTTTCAATTTATTCAGCTGGTATGATAATTGCTATTGTGATTTTACATTTTTAGCAGATATTTTTTCCTGTGTCATCAGCCGAAGAAAATGCTTTAAAGCAATGGTTCTAAATATTTTATTCTCCAATGCTTCTTTTCAGATTGCATTGGCGCTCTCTCTCTCTCTCTCTCTCTCTCTCTCTCTCTCTCTCTTAAAATTGCACTGGTGTCACATGTTTTCGTTTTGTTAAGTTGTAGCAGCGTCAACCAGCCAAGTGAAAGTCAACGGATCAGATCACAGTAGCAGCCGGAAGTTGGCTTGCAGATTTTTTCTTCATACGCAGTTTGCAGTTGCAGCTAACTGTTTTAAATATAATTAATAATATTAAATATTAAATATTAATAAATATAATTTAATATATTGGCATAAAAAAGCAAATGCAAATAGAAAATGTCATGACTTCTTACAGTCAGAATTCCAAACGTTAAAACATTTTTCTGCCAAAATTATAGCCCACCTCTAACTCCTTCGAACACTTGCCGCCCCCTTGAGTGTTTATAGCGCTCTTAAGGGAGACGATACCGCCCTTGTTAAGAATTGCTTTAAGAGATCTGTCCGAAAATACAAGAGGAAAGTATGCTGTTATGGGATATTTTCCTCCAGTGTAGGCCCCCATTAGAACGTCTTTTATTCAGTG
>CAHIKZ030005407.1:3912500-3950000 GCA_903632075.3 Acanthosepion pharaonis | reverse complement strand
TATATACATATACTACTCCTACGTGAAGAGTAAGACAGAGCAAGAGAGAGGGAGTGATAGGTTGTAGGTAACCGGAAGAGTGAGAGCAATGTAACAGACAGACAGAAAGAACGTAGCGAGCAAGTCACCGTGAGCGAGCACG
This sequence comes from Acanthosepion pharaonis, assembly GCA_903632075.3. Taxonomy (NCBI): domain Eukaryota; kingdom Metazoa; phylum Mollusca; class Cephalopoda; order Sepiida; family Sepiidae; genus Acanthosepion; species Acanthosepion pharaonis. The sequence goes on along the minus strand of CAHIKZ030005407.1, from coordinate 3,949,858 downwards.
TAGACTCAGTACGAAGTCATACAGCGATACTTCAATACCAAAGACTGTATATATATTTTGCTACTAACCCGTATTCCTGGAACTACTAACCTGCATTACCAGTTTGTATTATTACGTTAATACATTATTTTCCTATATTCATTCTTGGCGTTTGTTATTTATTGGTACCGGATTTCATCTCGGAATCTACAACAATTACGAAGGAGTTTGCAGTAATCGCTAGTGATGGTGACGTTATGCCTCCATTCATCCTGCCGCGGGGCTTCAAACTCAACACAGAAGTCTACATCAAGTGCCTTGAAGAGGTAGTTCTGCCCTGGCTAACGAGGGTGGCTGCTGAAAGATTATTTCTGGTAAAAAAGAACAAATAAAACAGCAACAAAACAAAAAACAGTAGTACCCAGTCAAGGCTGTCAGACAATTTCTGTGGCCACATCCCTCATTACATCTGGCCACCTAACTCCTCAGACTGCAACCCCCTAGATTGTTATGCGCGGGGCGCAGTTGAGCTGGAGACCAACAAAACTCCTTGTAACACAAAAGATGAACTAAAGACAAGGATTATGGCAGCATTCACCAAATGAAACATGTGACCAATATTTTCTTCACTTAAGGGAAAAGCGCGATTTAAGAAAAAGAACAAATTTAAGAAAAAGAAAAAAAAAACAATGCATGACAATGTTAAATAATATTTCCACATATTCCATATCTGTTTTCTTCAAGCTATTTTTGTAACTTTATATATTTTCATACTTGAACATATTTTTAACCTAAAGAGAGACATGCTATTAAAATAGTGTTTAACACTATTTACATTGTTCGGACTATCATCCTCATCTTTTTGCCATATTTATCACAACGTTTCGGCCGTTGTACATTCTGGCCTTCTTCAGGTGGTTAGAATGTCGAACTGAACCCTTCATTTCGCTCACTGGGGTAGACTGTTCTAGTTTTACGTGCCATGTCTAGTGTATGTCAATTTATCAGTTATCTCCAGCTAATTCGCCTCTCCAAGCTCTCCACCGCCTTAACCAGGTATTGAACTCACACTCTTTGGGTCCTGTCACTGGATCTAACTAACGCCTAAGGTTAAGGCGGTGAGGAACGTGGAGAGGGGAATTAACAGGAGATAACTGATAAACTGACATACATTAGACATGGCACATGGAACTAGAACAGTCTACCCCAGCGAGCGAAATAAAGGGATCAGTTCAACATTCCAACCACATGAAGAAGGCCAGAGTGTACAACGGCCGAAACGTATGGCAACATAGAAACATGGAAATTTCTGATGCATCTTAATTCTCAAGTTAATCATTGAATAAGCTAATGGTGAGTTCTACGACAATTCACCTATCGCATCGTTAAATATTTAAGCTTAACAAATGTAACAAAATATTGCAACAACAGTCATAAATATGAATGCTGATTGTTATTTTAAGAAGTAAGGAGATGGAAATAAAAAGATATGAAACCGACAACTTTTACAATTTCATTGAAACAGACGTTCTCTTCTTTTCCTTTTTTTTCTTCTTTTTTTCCTCACTGAAACCAAATATCTGATATGGGTTTCCCTCTTTCCACGCGATCAAACCGGAATAGTCCATTATTCATGAGTTATTGGTAAGGCGTAACAGTCGTGCTAACTAAGGGAGAGATAAGTAGAATTATAAAAAGATAATAATAATAATAGTTTCTATTATTTATAATTCAAACAGTTGTGGTCGTAGTAGCAATATATATCTATCTCTCTCTCTCTCTCTCTCTCTCTTTCTATATATATATATATATATAAGATAAGACACAGAGTGTGTTGAAACAAAATGGCTATTTTGTAGTGATTTTTATAACATACTTATGTTATAATTTTTTATAAAATAATTATATATATATATATATATATATATATATATATATATATATATATATATATATATATATATGTATGTATGTGGACAAACGATTTCTCTCGTTTTGCATCGAAACGATGCTGGACATAACCTTGATTTCACTAATGCCACCTAATTAAAAAAGAACTTAATTCTTTAAGGAGAAAATACATTGACAACTTAATAATAACATTATTACCATAAACACACGCCTAAAACATTACATTATATCGCCATCTTTCTTTGAAGCCATTCTTAAAGAATCTAACATATCTATCTAATACAAAGAATATATTTTTAAAGAGGTCAGCCATAAATTAGAATCACGTGACACCTCGCCGCGCGGGCTGAGAGGACAAAGGTGAAGACATCAGAATTCCCACTAAATAGACACACATACACAATTACGAATACACATTACCATCCATTGCCCGCTTAGACATACAAGAATCTTCACAAACTTACATACACAGAGAATTATCTACGGTTTTAATGCACGTGACACGTGTCGTGTCTGACTAATGAGAACTGACCCAAACATAATTGAAAATACCAGTGTTTTCTGTCTTTTTGTCTGTTTTCTCTCAATCCGTGACGAAGATTTAATAAAAGTGAAACATGTTAGATTGTTAAACGTTTCCTACTTGTTCTTTATCCTATCATCCTGTCGGATTCCGATCCATATTTGAACTGCATTTGATCTTTAACTTCTCGTGGTGTTGATTTAAAATTGTGTGTTAGCACTTGTTCTTTTTATTATTGTTGTCTATAATATTTGAATTAATTATTTATACTTTATATCGGTCAAATTCTCAAGTTCGAAAGACGAAAAATTATTTTAAAGAATTAAAAAAATCGAATTCACGTATACACGCTATGTATCTATACAAGAATAATAAATAAAAAATGGAACTCATTTTGGCTCATCTATTAAAGTGGTTTTCAATATTTTGCGTGGATTTGAAACAAAAGCCTTTCTTTTGATACATCAGAAAGTTGATGCTTTATAGAACTGATATGTTTAGCTATGATATATTTAGAATGTGTTGCGTATTTTCCTCCCTGATATATATTTGAAAACTTTTGAGACTTTACAAATTATAAATCTGAGTCCCAAAATTTTCAAATATCTCAGTTTCTGGATGAAATACTGCTTTTCCAAGTCAACATGAAATTATTACAAACATTACAAGAAATGGATTAAATTTATAAGCTTCTTTTAATTAAAAATATGGAATACACAAATTATTCCCAAACAAAATTAATATTAATTGCATAAAAATAAATTCAACAATATTTAGTCTATTTTTATTAAAAATTTAAGTATATCAATTAACATCTTCCATAATTTACCTAAACTTTTCAGTGATACATATTTATGAGGGTTATTAAATTAAAAAAAAACTAATCACATTATTGTTTTTCATTATGAATACTTACTGCAAAATAAAATCCTTACATTTGCCTTGATAAAGTTCATGAATGGTTGAAAAGTGTCGCCTAAGATAAGTTTTCCTTTTGTCTTTATTCACGCACTCCTTTTTACACAACACACACACACAGAGACACACACACAGACACACACACACACACACACACACACATATATATATATATATATATATATATATATATATATATATATATATATATATATATACCTGAAATAAGCGTGGACCTCACTAACAACATATATATATATATATATATATATATATATATATATATATATATATATATTATATATATATAATGCATTTTCATTAAATAATATAGACAAGTTTTGTCTATTTATTTTAAGTAAGTTCCTTTCATATTGTCGATATTATTTAATGAAACATGCCTTAATGAAAAATTGCTGCCTAAATATACACAATAACGCAAAGACACCCATAGTGCTCGATTCATTTTAATGAAGAGTGTCGATATAGATAGATCGATCGATCGATCGATAGATAGATATGCAAATAGGCCGCAGTTCTCAATCCAACCCTCTTCACAAAATGCGTCGGAACGAATACACGTCGGAATATTTTGAAGTCTGTTCTTGCTTTGGGCGGGAACTTTTCAGCAACAAGAGAGAAAATATCCATGTTGCAGAAAAAAAGACGCATTCGAATTAGATATGGGTGGAGAGATCTTTTGTTTCTTTTCTTTGGTGTGTGGGGATGGGTTTTTTTTTCCAATTTTTGCTTTTTCTGAAATAAGCGCGGACCTCACAGGAAGCATTTTTATTACGTTATAAATGCATTCATCCACTTGATAGGTAGAAAGACCATCATACATACACTCATATGTATGATTGATATGTATATATGTGTGTATGCTAGAACGATCATTATGTATCTGCAATGCGCAAAGCATGCTTGTAGAAAACATCAAAATAACCACCTAACATGCTATCAGTTTGATCAAATTATTCTCGAATGACAGCTCGTTGCATAAACAGCGAAAAGTAAATAAATAAATACCCGGACGCCATATTTGCTAATAGAATTTGGTATTAAACAATACCACGGATTTTGCCACAGTCAAACGCATGGGAATAATTGAGTGCTTTATTTTGCAACCATGACAGCCAGGAAGATCATTATGTTACTGATGAAAATATGACCGCAGTTCTGGTCAGTAACGCACGAGGCCCGGTCAAATGTCGATCTCGATATGCAGACTCAAGTAGAACAACATATGACTCAAAGGGATTAAAAAAAAAAAAAAACTAATTGCGCATTTTTTTTTCTGCTGACTCAAACAAGTATATAATTTTAAAATTAGGAACAGTGTAGTAAAACTCTACACTAAATTTGTTGTATCTGATTCATACACCGAGATCTTTGAAGTATTTACTCTTTAGTATTTACTAATTCCACATCTTGAATGTTTGTGATGGACTCAGTTTAGGCGCAATTACTGCTTTCATTCCAATTCCAGATCATAGTTTCTGTTTTGTAAATGTCTATCTTGAGACCTATTTCTTGGAACAATTAGTAGAAAAATGTCTGGTTTTTTTTTGTTCTTTTTTTTGGTTCAAGATCATTCTTATCCCGACTATGAATACCTCAGTCATCAGCATAACACTGCCTCCTCACCACCAGTACATTGGCCTGGGGAGGGAAAGCAAGAATGCTGTTTTCTATTCGTGGATTTTTGGGATGTGCTATAAAATGCTTAATTAAATGAGTACCCATCTCCTCACGTTTGTGCTTAGGAAAACGCAAGGTCATAAATATAGTAAAGAAAAATGTAACGTCGTATATTTATATGTCGTAAAATGTCCGGTGTCCTTGAAAGGATAATGCAGAAACCTAAGAGTAAGCGAATGAGTGAGATAGATAGATAGATAGATAGATAGATAGATAGATAACGAGAGAGAGAATGTAAAATGCTAAAAGTGACATAGATCATTTTGACACGATATTATAAATAAGATTTCCTAACTTTTAAAATGATAACAAATCAATATTTTTCGATTTTGATAATATGGCGGCCTTAGGTATGTCTAAATGCTAATCTATGAAAATTGTTTCCCTTCCCAAAATTACTCTATTTTTTATGATGAACCTGTCAATATAATTCCCTCCGCCCATATCTAATTGGTGTGCATCTTTTCTTCTGTTACATGGAGATTAGTTCTTTTGGTGATGAAAAGTTCCTGTCCGAATCAAGAATAGATTTCAAAATATTCTGACGTATGCCCATTTAATGGATTTTGAGAAATCGGTTGCATTGTAAACTTACCTGCACTTTCTCTTTCTATCTCTATCTCTCTCTTTCACACACATATACATATGTGTGTGTGTGTGTGTATATATATAAATGCACGGTGGAATACGGCTCAGATTGAGGAATCGGAGAGCCGAGTTCGAATTCTATACGAATCCATTACAATCTACCTTTTAGAAAAGTATGAATCCTTTTTTCTCCCACGTGGGTAAATAGCAGGACAGAGCTAGTTCTATAGCCTTGGATGGCAACTGGTTTTTACGAGGAAAGCCTTTTGTTAGGTTCTGCCTGGCCCAAGGTTTACTTTTGGTATGTGGATGACACTTTTTGTGTGTTCAGCCATGAATCGGAAGTGGATCACTTTTTTCCCTACTCAACGGTGTTCATCCTGCCCGTAAATTCATAGTAGATAAGGAGGTCAATGGTTCATTGCCCTTCTTAGATGTTCTTGTTCACAGAACTCCTTCCACGTTTATTACTTCTGTTTATAGGAAGTCTACCTTTACAGCTCTCTATATAGCGATGAGAGGGGACGAAACCGGTCGATTAGTGTGTGTTTTTGTTTTTATTTTAAATCTATCATGGCCTATAATATAAAATTTCTTGCGTTTTATGCCATAATATATATATATATATATATATATATATATATATATATATATATATATATAGAGAGAGAGAGAGAGAGAGAGAGAGAGAAAAAGAGAGAGAGAGAGAATGCAAAATCTTAAAAAAGAGAGGGATCGGTTTCGCACAGTATCGATATTATAAATAGGGCCCCCTACTTCTAAAATGATAGCAAATCAATATTTTTCAATTCTGATATTCTTAAGAATGTCAATTATTTCGCCAACCACAAAATTTGCTTATTTTTTTTTAGAAGTGAACCTGTCTATTTAAGTACTGCCATTTCTCTTTCGAAATGATCACCACCAGTCTCTCTAGAATTTTTTCTGAATATTGTGCAAAAAGACATATTAACAAAATCACCACTGTCTATACTTCTGAGATGTGGTATTGCAATTATTTGCATTATTTACATTGCTCGGACTGTTGGTCTCATCTTTATTGCCATATTCACGACGTTTCGGTCGTTGTACCCTCCGCCCTTCTTCAAGTGATTTCCGTTCAAAATTCCAATCACCTGAAGAAGGCCGGAGCGTACAACGACCGAAACGCTGTGAATATGGCAATAAAGATGAGGACAACAGCCCGAACAATGTAAACAATTTAAAAAAACAAAAAAAAAATAAAAATAAAAACGCATTTGTTCGTTTATGAAACGTTAATTTTGTACTTAACGGCATATTATTCGGAGTTGCATTTATGTTTTTACTATGGAGTTATCCTTTATTAAAAAGAATTACAACATTAAAAAGCTGAAACCACATTATTTGTTGAATGAATTATCATATAAAAAAACGGCTAAAATCTGAATACCAAACAATATTGTTGTTTGGTACACGCGAATCCAAATGTATTTTGCGAAGTGAATTGTTTCTTTGGAATCTTTAAAGCCCGTGAATAAAGCGGCTATTAACAAAAGTTGTTCATTGATTAAGAATTCTGGTGTGTTTTTTTTTATAGAAACAGGTTCAAACAGTTTGATTGACGTCCTTCTGAAACGTCGAGTATCGGTTTTTAACACATTACTTGACGTTGATGCAAATCAGCTCCATTTTCTTTTTCGTCCATCTTTTTTTTTTTTTACACACTGTCTCCTCTCTCACTTTTCTGACAAACTCTCATCTCTCTCTGTCTTTACTTACATTAAGTCCTTTCTTTCTTTCTTTCTTTCTTTCTTTCTTTCTTTCTTTCTTTCTTTCTTTCTTTCTTTACCCGTGTCATAAAAATAAATGAGTTCGTATGTGTGTGTGTGTGTGTGTGAATAAAATAATAAATAGGAACAACATTAAAAAATATGTTGTCAGTTAACAAAATCCTTTTAGTAACAAGATTTATAAATGATTTTGTTAATATTACGATATTTATACTATTGGCCAAATGTTTCGGTTCAACAACTACATTTAATAATTAGTAAGTTTCATACTTACTTTGGTTTAATTAACTCCTCCCAAATTAAGATGCTTAAATTATTTAACCCATCAGTGCATGGCGTTTAATCTTTGGAAGAGGCGGGAGGGTTACCTAAAATTTTAAATCCACCAACCCTAAGATCAACATAAGCCAGCAAGGTAGATTAGTAAAAAAGTTATAAAGAAATTCTGTACAGTAATCGGCTAATTTTACTACTACTACTACCATTATTATTATTATTATTATTATTATTATTATTATTATTATTATTTTCTTTGATTTCTGGCGTTTACACATTTCTTTTCCGGGTCCCGCCCAGGACCTAAGGTTAGAAATGGCGTCATGACACTTTCCACTGACAAAAAAAAAATTAAATTACATAGATAAAGCCCTTCGTAAGGTGTGGGCTGTACTTGTCAGAACAATTTTTGTATCTCCTTGAGGCATGGACTTCCAGGAATCCCTTCAATTAGTCTACTGCAATCTTTTCCAACCAGTCCTAGGGCTCCAACTACAACAGGGATTGTTGATGTTCCCATATGCCACATTTTCGAGATTTCTATTTCAAGGTCCTTGTACTTTGACAGCTTTTTGAATATCTTCAAAGATACATTGCAGTCAGCAGGGACTGCCATATCAATAAGGAGGCATCGTTTTTGTTTGTGGTCTTTAATAACAATATTTGGCCGATTGGCCTTGATTGTTCTGTCAGTGTGTATTGTGTGGTCCCATGGAATTGTAACAGGTCCTATCTCCGTAACCGGGTCTGGTTGGTGTTCATACCAGTTTCTTTCAGTTTCCTTCCCGTAGAAGTTGCAGATTATTATTATTATTATTATTATTATTATTATTATTATTATTATTATTACTAAATATATAATATATATTAATATATTATAAAAACTATCAGGAAGAAAAGATCCTCTGGTCCGAAATGAGCGAGTAAATTAGTCTTGAAAAAGGTCCGCAACCGTCAATTTTTAAGCGATTCTTAAGTATCCTGAGAGTGTTGCAAACTTTTAGCCTATTGTGTACATTAAAGGTTTTACATTATTCGTTGAATAAGAAGGATATGGAAATCACACACACACACACACACACACACACACACACACACACACACACACACACACACACACACACACACACACACACACACCGTTTCTCTCTTCTCTTCAAAATATACACTTTTCTCTCGTTGGAACAACTATAACCTCCTCCTTATATATATATATATATATATATATATATATATATATATATATATATATATATATATATATATACACTAACAAAAGAGAGAGAGAAAGGAATTAATAGATTGAGATAGATAGATCTTACGCCGTAGTAAATTAAAAATGTCTACTTATAAGGTTTGAAGAACAGAAAGATATTAATCACCCAAAAGCATTTTTTTGTTGTTTAGAAAAAAATTCTCACTTGATTAATGAGTTTATTTACGGTCGGGAGTTTAGCAACTGTCAATTGACATCATCATCTATTTTCTCAAAGCTTTGGTTTTTTTTTTCGCTGAAGCCAAAGAAGTTATGTAACAAGAATGATTGCTGTTTGATCGTTTTGAACCATTTGAAAATCGGACAAAGCTTCCCTGCTCCAAACTTCAGAAACTATTAGCTTCATATTGGGGCTATCAATATATCACAGAACTATTGTCACTTCGGTCGACATTTACACGGTGTGCTGAATTAATAACTGATACAGTTTTTTTTTGAGAAACTACAGTAATTGAAGCTTAATGCTGAGTTAGTCAACTCGGATTTCCCAAAATGGATACTCTTCTGGGTGTTTACACACACCAATGCAAAAATGATTATAGTGTTACAATTATGCAAAATATTGTCGTACTGCTGAAAAAAATAACATAAAAGGCAATCTCCGTTACAACATACATGAAATCAAAACTTGAACTGAAGATATAATTATTCATTGAAATGAAGATTATAAATAAATACGTTGCATAAATATATTTTGTATTTTGTAGGTAAAACACACCAATGCAATAATAGAGAAAAGTTTTATTGATAAAAAAATAACCACAATATATTTCCATGATTAGAAATATATTATATTAGCTAAACTCATAAATACAGGAATAAATTGAAAGAATACATACATACATACGTACATATATATATATATATATATATATATATATATATATATATATATATATATATATATATATATATATAAATATATGGATATAGATCCGACAGTATGAAGAAAAATATCCAGAAAAAAAAAAAAAAAATCTTAATATGCAATTATGCTGTATTAATGTTAATATAAAGTCAACGTTGGACGTTTCGGTCTATTTTAGACCATCATCAGGACATATTCATAAAACATAATTAACATTAGAACATATAAAATTTAACATGAAAAGGACGATGGACATAAGAGCACAACTAATCCAAACAGATAACTGAAATTTTTATATAAGATCAGCGTTCCGTTTAGCATGAAAACAGACTGTCACCTCTAAGTGGCCTGACGATTGCATCTAGCATGAAACAGACTGTCGCCTCTAAGTGTTGACTTCTATGTTCACTTTTATATTTACACATGCTCTATCTCTGATATTGAGTACTTTATCCCATAAATATAGCACACCTTAAGACTATATTTCTTCCTATATATATATATATATATATATATATATATATATATACATATATATATTATATTTATATTATATACATACATATATATATATATATATATATATATATATATATATATATATTATATATACATATACATATACATAGATATAATATATTTATATGATACATACATACTTATATATATTATATTTATATAACACACATATATATTATATTATATTATGCATATATACACATATACAGTGGGGGAAACACATATTTGTACACATACAATTTTTTAACTTACTGTATCCTCAACTAATGAATAAACATACTTTTTATATAATTAACTGTAGACAGATGCATAATAACTAAATATAATCAGAAAAAAATTGATTTAATAGAAATAAATCACATTTATCCATTTTAATGGCTGAAAAAAAAAGTGAACTTGGAAATAAATTTGGGATTAACTAAGATTAATTGCGAAATCTGACGAAAGTCACCCCATAAATAAAAATAATTGTTTGTACGGAAAATAAGGGCCTAAGTACATCAAATTCTCTTTAAATTCAGTGGCGGCAAAAGAATTGTCGTTGAACTTTTAAATTTAAATATAAATGCAATATTGAATGCATCGATCAATTTTGAGGTCTTCAATTAAGGAGCTAACTTAATTGCCACCCGATAAGGCAGGTTTTAAGATAGTTGAAGTGGTAAGTAATGATTTGTTTCTCCACGTGAGATATATACATGCACACACTTCATTTTAATCATCCAACCAAAAAAGAGTCCCTCTCCTATACCCATATACATACATATATATATGTATAAACATACATACACATATACGCACATACACACACACACACATACATGCTAACATGCTAACAATACCGTAACCCTGGCAGTGGGCAGACAGGTTCTAGATCTTAACTACAGATCACCCGTAGGTAACAATGGTTCAGGGTAGCATAATTCTGTTTCCTAGTCGTGACTTTATTGTCGGGTGTAGTTTTAGGCCATACCCAAGATCTACCTTCCAGTTCATTTGAGAAAAAAAATTAAGATAAAATAATAATAATAATAAAAATAATACCAACCACAACTTCATTTTCTTACTGACTGTCATTCACCCGATCTTTTAAGCCATAACCATCTAGAGACTTCTTCTGCTGCCATTGTTATTGAGTGAATGACCCTGTTCCTTTCCATACCTGTTACACCTGATTTTGACAACATCTTACATAGTGGCTACCCAACAGGACCTCTTCATCCGATTTCAATCGGTTCGTACTATTTATATAATACATACATACATGCATATATATATATATATATATATATATATATATATATATATATATATATATATATATATATATATATATATATATATATGTATATATATATATATATATATATATATATATATATATATATATATATACATACATATATATATATAGTTTACAATGAATTTACATAAACTATTTCTGACTTTAACCCTTAAATATAGCACATCGTAAAACTATGTCTTATCACACACACACACACACACACACACACACACACACACACACACACACATATATATATATATATATATTAAATCTTGAAAACGTACCTTCGTTAGTCAGGTGGAGTGGCAGGATACCTCTAAGACGAAGTGATGTCTGACTTTCACGACAACTGAGCTACAACTGCGCCACACCACATGCTACTCGCTTTCACTGAGTCAGGGGAGTAGTGTGTGGGAGCAAAAGTAACAGGTTGCCATCTAGGAATTCTGAGTACTTTTAAATTTTGTGGGTAGCAATACACCGTGATTAACGAAGGGTTAAAAGTCGATATAACTGATTGATTGACGACCATTTTTGTTTCACAATCCTCATGGAAATGTAGACTGAAAGTATTCTGTTGCATTTACTTCTACGATTTCAAATTTTTTCATTTTTTTTCAGTTCATCCAAGTAAGGCGATAAAGCCACTAAGACACTAGAAGTTACTGAGTGTGAAAGAATAAGAAAAAGCATTATTAAGGAAGGAGAACATGAAATAGGTGGAATCAAGAAGACAGTGGATAACGATTGACATTACATTTAATCTTCGAATATCTAAGTTGGCTGGGAAGCATTACACCAGAAGAGAGTTTCACAGGCGGAAATTGTGAGAAAAGAAACTGTTAGCAAAGAACTTACGATTACATTTAGTCAATTCAACTATAAAGTGATGAGACCTTATTACCAATCTAGTACTGCGTTTAAATTCATAAAGTCTAGGTACCATAGAGGAAAGTTCACCAGAACAATTACCATAAAAGTATTTATAGAAAATGCACACTGAAGCTACATTACGGTGAGAAAGTGACTGAAGCCAAGTTGCCAAGCCAGGAACAATAACATTGCAGATTCTTCTTTGGATTTTATCAAGAATCTCTAAATATACGACAGGAGAACCAGACGATACGTGACAGCAATATTCGAAGGATGGACCAATAGTAGACTTATAATATGTAAGATGCATACTAGTGAGAAAAATTCTCGTGATAGATAAAGAAAACAACCAAAGCTGCGTACCAATAAAAAAATACAGTCTTCAATATTATTTTTACTAAATCTCACTCAGTACAAGTCACGACTGCTATACAAAGTAGCCGGTTACAGTAAAAAAAGTAATGATGAATGAGATGTACGAAATAAATGAAAGAAAAGGTGGTTGGAAAGTGAGGGTTATGATGATCTATAGTAGACGACGACTGACTCTTCACCTGCAGAGGTCGAAGTTCTCAGGGAAGCACTCATGCGGGAGTCAGTATCACAACGTGACAGTTGTTGGAAAGAAGTTTTCTGACTATAACTTTCTTCTTACACTTGGAATACGCAAGGAATGAGGATAATTTAACTCTGTCCGGCGCTTGGATTATTCTGACACAGAGCTACAAGTATGGAGCATCCAGTTAAAATTGGACATCAAACGCGCATGCGCGCGAAGACGCACGCGCAGTTTCATTTCCTATTTTGCAGCCTTGACTGAAAAAGAAAATAAAATAAACATGGATCTCAACTTTTTAATAGTCACACGCAATTTTCAAACTTGATGAAGTGGACAGATTATCCCAAGTGAGTTTGATGGAAGCCACAAAAAGGGGAAAAAATGATTTATTATTATGGCAACCGACTTTACTCTTGACGCCATGAACTGTTTTTTCTTTAGACTTTTATCAACAGCAACAACAGTATTTTATTGATTATTAAAAATAAATTAAAAACAAATTTATGTCTTACAATTGGTCGGTTTAATTTTGCAGCCGGTTAGCTTGGAATTGTTTTTGTTTCTTTTAAATCAATGTCAAGATTCTTCTTCTATGTGTCCTGTTTCTTCAGGCTCTGCACAATTCCCTGTCCTTTGTAGCTTTTTAATAAAGTTTTTGCCTTTTTTTTATCTTTCCTTAAACTTGTTCAGTGGTCCATTTCTCGCTCGGTAAGTACTGCGTGTTTTCCTCTGTTGGTCTTGCCTTCAATCTGTTCTGTGTGTATCACATTTTCCAAACTCTCTTTCCTCATGACGTGCCCTGGGAATTTCAACGATCTCTCTCCCTGATGTTATATATCCTTTTTGTTTCCATTTCCTCTAAAACTTCGTTGTTGCTCACATATTCGGTTCATGGTATTCTCAGCATCCTTCTGTAGAGGCATATTTCTGTTGCTTCAAGTATTTTCTTCATCTGTGAAGAGATTGTTCAACATTCATGGCCATACAGGTGAACACATATTACGTAACATTTCAGTACACTTTTCTTTGTTGCTAACGAAATTGTCCTGTTTCTTAATACTTTACTTAGCTTTGGGAAGTCAATTTTCGCCATTCCAATGCCCCTTTAGATTTCAGCGTCGCACATTCCGTCCTCTGTTAAAACACTTCCCAGATATTTAAATTTTATTACTTGCTTGATTTTGGTATCTTTAGTTTGTTATTTGCATGGCAGCCTGTTCCTTTTGCTGACAATCATGAATTCTGTCTTCTTGCAATTTTTTAGTCCTTTCTTCTCGCTTTCCTTTACTACTTGAAAGGCTTCATAATTTTGATCAGTGTCAAGATTAAAGACTTCATAGGCCAGGTTCCAGATCGGAACAGCATTAAATGAATTACATAGTAATAATAATAATAATAATAATAATAATAATAATAGAAAATGTCTTATCGTTATTTTAATTTCTTTATAATTATGTTTGCCTTTAAACCAGAGATGCCTTTTAATATTGAAACCAAGTGACAGCACATCTCCTAAAATTACTAGAAACCACAATAACAAAATAAAAATGGAGAGGAGATATATATTCATATATTTTCAATGGTATTTGTATGAAAGCAATGACAGTGGTAACGGTGGTAACTTGATCTCAAAATCCTAATGCCATTTGCGTTGCCAGTAACTACTAAACTACGCCCACATACAAAGTTTAAATGTCTATTATTAAATATTAATTTGTTGATTAGCTTAAGTTAGTAAGTTTAACGACACTTCAACTCTCGTCGGATGTAAATCTCATATGGTAAAATTTACAACGAATCGTCAAAAAACGTAGATATAGAATATGTACTAGAATAGATAGATATAGGTCCGGTTTGCATTAGATTTTAAACGGTAGACACGGGTTCAGTTTTACACTAGATTCAGAAAGATAAATATAGGTCAGGCTTATACTAAACTCAAAAAGGCCTGGATTGCACTAGTTTAAAAAGTAGATATTAGTCTAGTTTGTACCGAATCAAAAAGGTCCGGATTGCACAAAATTAACAAAGGTAGACATGAGTCGAGTTTTACATTAGATTCAAAAGGCAGATATAGATCTGGTTTGTACTAGAATCAAAAAGATAGATATAGGTCCGGTTTTTACTTAACTCAAAAAGAATAACATGAATCCATTTTTAAACTACAACCAAAAAGGTAGACCAGGTTTATACTGAATCAAAAATGTCCGGTTTGCCCTAGATTTAAAAAACGTAGACATGGGTGCAATTTTGAATTAGATTCCAAAAGTAGACATAGGTCCGGTTTGCACGAGATTAAAAAGGTAGACATGTGTCCAGTTTTACATTAGCTTCAAAAAGGTATATAGGAATCTGCTTTGTACTAGAATGAAAAAGCTAGATATAGGTCGGATTTCCACTAAACTCAAAATGGATACAGTTTACACAAGATTAAAAAGGTAGACATGGGTTCAGTTTTACACTAGAGATAAAAAGCTAGATATAGGTCCGGTTTAGATTTGAATCTTGAGTATCAATCAGTAAGTGGACTCCGTCTGGTTGGATATTACTCCTGTACAGGGATGTAGTTGGCATATTCTAAACCCCGTAATTTCTTGGTGTAAAATTACTGTATGCCATGTGATACCAAGTTTTGCTTACAGGACAGTAAACCTCTCGACAGTTTTCTTTTTTATTAGAAACTTTCTTCGCCTTTGGAAATAAGTACGTGTGTGTGTGGAGGAGAGGATATATGATATTAATAAAGAGGTTTGTTCATGTACAGACATTCAGATGAAGAGGAAGGAAGACAATTCGCGGCTGGTGTCTCTGATGTCTGCATCTGGCGGTTTGGTTATAGTCGAGCCGGTCAGCCATGTTTCTTTGAATTCGCCATGATGCCAAGTGTGTATTTTGAAACAAATACAACTTCTACTTAATACTGATTTCTTGTACTTTCCAAACTAACTAGAGCCTCACAGGCTTAGGGATTTAGAAAACTAAATAGACCTATTTGATTGGTTAATTATTCTGTTTTAATGAACGCATGATGTATTCTCTATTATGTTTGCCAATATGAGACCAGTTCAAGTGAAGCTGATTTTGTTTTTCGCCAAGAAAACAGTTACCAGAATTATTCCTATAGTAGAATATTTTTTCAAACACGCTGACGCCTGTTGAAATTCTCACAATACTTAACATTGTTGAAGTTATCGCTAACATTTTTGTCGAGATTTACAAAATCTACGTTTCGTTCAATTTCGCAAATCAATCGATGAAATTTGATTAAGCTGACTGGTTTGAAAAAAAACTTTGACAAAAACCCAACTTCGCGGTTTAATAATTTCTTTAATTTAATTTAATTTAATTTAATTTATAGGACTTCATCGTAAACAATACTTTTTAAGAAAATTAATTTTTTCATTTTTAAAAGCGAAGAAAAATTTTTTAGGATTTCTTACTCTTGAGTATGCAACATACAACTGACCATGTGTAAATATTTCTTTCTAGAGCTAAATTTTAACTTGTTTGGCCTTGAGATTTGTTTATAGTTCTCGCAAACGTAAGAATTATATTCTTGTATATAATAACTTAAAGAAAATACATGAAGAAAATAATATTGCATTTTTATTAAATAAGTATTTGTTATTTTAATCATTAAATTGTTTTTGAAATAGTGAGAGTATTTTTATGTTAAATAATAAAACTTTTAATTTTTCGAAAAAATGGATAAGTTATTGTACTAATCTGCGCAACTTAGTAAAACCAACTGTTCTTTGTACCCACTTACCTGTTTGCACTTCTCCCCCAAAAAGCGCGTGATGGACGGACGGAGTAAAGGAAATCACAGAATTTTAGATATAGATTTTAGACATTTTTGTTTGATTGCTAATTGTTTATAATGTGGCAAGCCATCTTTTTTTCATCCAATACAAGCCTTAAAGAGTTATTGAATGAGGTAAGGGCGTACAGAGAAGAAGTAATAGGTACACATTTGAGGATATGTAGGATATATAACGGTTAACTCTAAACTTGAAGTGGTTAAGATTGAAATGATCGAGGACGCACCCCTTCCACGGTGTATCATTTTGGGAAAGAAGCTTTCTGAGAGAAAATTTCTCCTAATCACTGGAACACGAAAGGAATAAGAACGATTCAACTCAGGGCACGTGACATGGCGAGTCCTGGCTGTGAAGACTGGTGGGAGTCTAGTCCGTTTCAGCGTCTTCTATGGATATAACATAGGTTAGCAACTGTGAGAAAGGGGTAGCAGGATGGAAAATAATTCATCAACCACATGGCGGCGTAAACGATTTTGAACTCTTTCAAGGTGAGAATTGCTCAGTTTCCGCTTAGATATGGCAGCCATACTCCATTTTTTTTATCCGACCTGGTTTTTATACAGACAGAGAATGTCAGAAGAAATCAGGTACTTTCTGATATCATTTTTAAGTATCTTTAGCGATGGATCGTATGTATGAGATGATTTGTTAGCTTAAATCCCAATAGAGGTTTCAGACAATAAGGCTCATTGGCAGTACAACCCCTCATCGTGCTTGGAGAAACCCCAGGTCTGCTCTGTGATGCTGAAACGTTACCAGCTTAGTTTTTGAAGGCATTGGATTTTACAAACCAGTGTTTAACCCATTGATCTGTGCAGGCAAGGTCAGGGAATAGATCGGCTTCTAGGCACTGGTTATCATATTTTGGTTGGGGAGGGAATGAACCTAGGTAACGAAATGACAATATCTCAAGCTGTATATGTAAAACCGAAGTGGATTAAATGCCAGAAAACAAAGCTGTAATTGTATACTTCATAACGATATCTAGAGGCGCGACCGGAAACTACTGAACGGTTCAGATCCTATTCTTCAAATGGCAATACTTAGCACCGACACATATGGCAATATAGTAGCTCCTGTAGATAGGACAGCCTCCTTCAGTGTTACTCAGTTTCGAATCCCTGACAATTATTGACCAGCTTATCAATATATATATATATATATATATATATATATATATAGATAGATAATAGATAGATAGATAGATAGATAGATATAGATATATAGATATATATAGTTAAATTCCCAGATCAATTCTGTGGACAAAGACAGATTGGTATAAAATGACAATTGGAAAAAAAAACTTAGATTTTGCCGACGCGTTTCGTTCCCCCAATACAAGCCTTAAAGAGTTATTGAACGAGGTAAGGGTATACAGAGACGTAATAGGTACTTCAGACATTTTCAAGGCAAAAAACAAATAAAAAATCCCTTACTATAAAGGTAATTTACATTAACCAGAAAAAAGGGCTTAGACAGAAGCGTCTATCATTTTAAATTTTGATTTTTTAATGTAACTAAACAAAAAGATTTCGATTTCATCTTTGCCTTGAAAAAGTCGGACGACGAGACTCGTCGGTAAAATCTAAGATTTTTTCCAATTGTCATTTTATACCATATATATATATATATATATATATATATATATATATATATATATTACGCTACTTTGTATTTTTACAATGCTCAATCTAAATTCAAACTGATGTAAAGTTCCATGATCCTCTGTTTATTTTTTTAATATTTCAAAATGTCGGGTGGTCTTGGCTCTCAACAGATTCCTTTAATGTGTAAGATTTGCCAATTACTGTAGCTTCTTTGGAAATATAGTGATTTTTATTTGCTTTTTACACGGTTTTGAATTCAGATTTGTCCTCCTACTTTGCCATATCAGGACTGAAACGCACAATCTACCCTACTATTTATCCATAATTTGGGGAAGGGGATGTGGAGTCATGCTTTTTGCAAAGGCATTAGCACAAACTTAATCCAGCAGCATAAAGTGGAATTTGAACTTGCCAGCTTATCCTTCCATGCTGATAGCCGTTAGATCATTTGGATTTCTTTTAAATATATACTTATATTTAAAAATGTCCCACATTAAGAATGTACTTGTCTACATAATTAATCGCAGTACCTTTAACGCAATATTTATTGTATAAACATGTGGCAATTAGACTACGTCCCGATAAGTTTCCGCTGCATGGAGGTGGGAAATTCGGCCACCTCTGTGGAGTGAGACCTTCTGCTGACTTACAAAAGCTTTACATATATATATATATATATATATATATATATATATATATATATATATATATATATATATCCAGGAGGATATTTTGAGCATGTGTAAATGGATGATAGAACGTGGACCACGGAGAATGGTGAAAGCACAAATTTGCTTATAGTCACGAAGGATATAAAGTTGTGAGAGCCATGATCTCACACACATCCTGAAGAGGTACAGTACATAGAAGAATGTTTACTTTGATTGCTCGATAGTTTTTTGTTTTAATCAATTCACCCCAAGCAAGGCGTTAATGACACTAAAACGCAAGGGGCTAACGGGAGTGAAAGAGAATGAATAGACTTTAGAAGGAACCTGAAACGCAGTCCTAAACAGGAAATAAGGGATAAATATTTAGTCCTGTTCAAAAGTCAAGGGAGAAGTGTGAACTGGACGATAGGCAAACATTGAAATTCTCTTGATGAGAGCTAAAATTTTATAAAATGTATCCTAGTTTCTTTGTTATTAAGTTTTTTATAAGTCATAATTTCCAATTTTTACCGAAATAAAAAAATACCTGCAGATTTAGTTATTTTAGCAACTATTACCCTACATCGAGCGGTTAATAAGGCGATAGATTTACCAATGATAGAGCGGTTAATAAGGCGATAGATTTACCAATGTTAGAGCGATCCTTTGACAAAAAAATTCTTTATCTCTCTTGCGCTTTTAGGATTATGCCTCTTTAATGTAATACAGGCGGAGAACTCGCAATTTTCTTTATTTCCTTAATTTCTTTTTCCTTATAAACACACGTCAGCACATCATTTATTTCGAACGAAAATGGATCAGAAGGCTTGTCTCATTTAAAAACAATCATAAAATATCCGTTATCACAACGGGTTATTATATCTGCAAATCTTAGCACTATTTGGCTTCATTTGCTTGAGGTAGACTGGGAAGCAGATAAATGCTATTGAGGTAAAAAATAAATAAATAAAAATTGTAGACTTCAGGCGCAGAAAAAAAAAGAAAAAGCGGTCTCCCACACGAACCCGTTATTTTTAGTTTCCATCCTAACAATCACACAAAGAAAACTTACATCTTTCAATTAGATGAATATTAAAAAGTATGACTGTTTGATTACGAAATTGAAGATTACGTATTAAAGAATTAACTCCAAATCATAAAGGAAAAATGGTTATCCTGTGACAAGAACAATAAAGAGTCAGTTGTTGGTGATTTCTTTAGCGATATATCAATCTCTATGGGTTATTTAATGCCGAAATATGACTGTTTGGTATACTGATTTTGTTTTAGTCTTACAAATTAAACCATAGCTTATTCATACTTTTCCCAAGGGTATTTGTGCGTAGATGAATATGACGAATCCAGATGGATTTGGAACTCGGCTTTCGGATTAACAGTTATGGGCCATTATCCATTACACCATCCGCACATCCAAGCTTACAGCACCTGGTATTCCCAAGCGGTCTCTAATCTAGATACTGACCAGGCTAGATACTGACCAGGCTCGACGTTGCTTAACTTCGGTGATCTTACAGGAACCGGTGTTTTCTGCGTAAAGTGACCGTAAGCCATAAAGAGTCGGATCCGACAGGAAAACGTTATAGCAGAAAATAAGAACAACATAAACGGTACAGAGAAAGTAAAATCCAGAGAAAATTATGAGGAGGAGAAGGGCGAATATCTTTGCATGGATTTTCTTTTTACAATAAGTCGGGGGTGGGGGACTACTCGAGATAGAGGATTACGATAAGGGAGAGTTTACACGGATAGAAGGGAAATATAACAGTTAACTAGACTTGAACAGGTTGAAGATTGTAGTGATTGGGGAAACACCCTCTTGGGAGTCTGTTCCACAGAGCAGTGGTTTGCGGAGAGAAGTTGTTTGAGTGAAACTTACTTCTCACCGATGGAATACGGAGAGAATGTGGGTAGTTTGCTGCAATGTCAGTGGCATGGTAGGTCCTAGCTATTTTGGTTAGACCAGGCGGAATCCGGAATATAATTGGTCCAAGCACTTTCCATGAAAGAAGCGATAGAGCTGTTACTCCTAGTTATGATCTTGCAAGCAAACAGCAAAACCTGACTCTACAGAACGAAACAAATAAAGAGATGCTTACGGATGATCAACACAGCCAAGCGGATTCCGACCGACGAAAACGTAAATATAGAAGAAAAATACTCAGATTACATCATTGGAAAGACAAGCTCGCAATCTCTATAAGTGTTGTAACCTAGGGAAGGTTACTGAATAGAATAATCAAATGAAGGTTGGTAATGAACGATAATACATAGGACAAGAACAACACATATAAGATTCGCCAGCGGCGCGTAGAAGTAGTCAACTACTAGAAGTGAGTCAAGAGAATTCCACAACGAATCCCCAACTGCAGGATATCTAACAACCGTCCCACGCGGTCAGATGTGGCACAAGGCTGAATTCAATGTGGGGTCTCCGATCCCGTAGGCTCGGCCAAAAATTCCCAGTAGACCCCGTCTAAAACGGGGTTTGGTAGATGTTTCCCGAGACGAGACTCTGCCCTTTTAAATAGCTTCATCTGGGGATCCTCTCTGCCCGGAGACAGAGAGTTTGACTAGCACAGCTGGAGACGAATCTCCAACTGCAGACCAACATACAGTATTTACTACTGTATTTATGTGAATGGGGACATACCCATTATCGTCACTATAACGAAGCCGACTGAAATTGGAACTCGGCACTTAACAATTCAGAACCATTATCCATTACACCTCCCGCATATCCATGCTTACAGCAGCTGGTATTCCCAGGCAATCATCCATCAAGGTACTGACCAGGCTTGACGTTGCTTAACTTCAGTGGTCGTATGCAACCTTAGTATTAGTAAGGCCGGTTAGCTAAACTATCAGTGACATATAGTGGTCTGAAGAGGCGAGTGGCTTCCTTGTGATGCGTCCAATACAACATTTATACATAAATACATACCTATGAGAGAGTAGGATCTGTTTAAAACAAAGTTGCCCTTGTTACCACGCATGTTATCGCGTAGAGGGAATAATAACCAAGAAGAAATGCTAACGGACGAAAAAGCCTCTTACTCGAATGTCTCAGTATTTCACTAGAGATGGCCATCTGAAGCCACGAGAGGTAATCAAGGAATTGTTTATCTAGCTTTCTAATCGGTCGGAACTGCATGATGCTGGCTTTATGTTATAGTGGAATACACCTATTCTATAGTTAATAGACTCTCCCACCTATAATAAGTAAAAGTAGTAGGAGTCTCTCAGTGGGTCGGTGAGTCAGTCGACTGGCTGATCGGTTGAACTCTCTGCCTTCGGGCGGGGAGGAACCCGAACGAGGCTACGCCGAAGGGCGGATTCTCTTTCGGGGAGGTAAACCGACCCTGAACCCGTTTATACGGGTTCAATGGGCATATTTTTGGCCGTGCTCACGGGCTCGAAGATCCCACGTTAAACCGGCCTTGTGCCACATGATGCCCACGTGGGGGGGTGACTAAATATAGTCGGTGAGTCAGTCGATGACGGACGACCGTTAGTCGGATACTAAAGTATCAGCGACCACAACTAGATTTTTCTGCGTCATTACCTATTATATCAAGTTCCTAACGTTTTGTACGTCGAACCTATTTTAGGACCGACTTAGTACAAATACAAGCCTCCATTGTGAAACCACTCCATAACACACTTGGCGACGGGGTATTCGGATTCATACGGTGGAAGAGAAAAAAAAAATTCACACTCCATAACACTTTATTTTCACGCTCCTGCGGGATTGTCACGTGACAAATGCGAATAATATTTTCCTATCACTACATTAGGAAATACTCCCTGTCTTCATGGACGTACATATGTATATATCGTTCCAAAGACGAATATATATCACCCATCATTCCAATCACTTCTCTACTTGAAGCAACAGAAATGCGCTCCAACAGAAGCATGCTGAGAATACCATGAACGGCCAAGTTTTAGAGAAAATGTGTGTAACGACCAAGTTTTAGAGAAAATGTTAACAAAAAGGTCACTTATACTTAACATCACGTAGATGTATAGATCATTCCATTTCTGGGAGATCTTGCGTAATCTTATAGTCGTGCAAAAACATAACACATAACTAAATCTCTCATACGTATAATTATGGTTTATTGCGTCAATTAATATCGGTGAGGGGGTGTGTGACTTTGGGGAGTTTTCTCTCAATGTGGATTCTTCTCAAGCGTATTTGAGACATCCTCTACCTTTTTCCTCTCGGGTGGAGTGCTTATACATCTTCCGGTGAGTGATTGTTCTTTGTGTGCACATGAAGAACGCATCTGGATCAATGACTTGTTTACATGTCAGGAGCCGCCACCGACGTGCGGTGGATTCGTAAATTTGCACCTGGTAGCTAAGAGGTTATCTTCCAGGTCAACCCGCTTATGTACCTGACTTCTCTGATGTCCTGTGGTGACACAGTGCAAAGTCTATTTTGGTATCATCCGGGTTGAGCCTAGCATATATTTTGGTCACCACAGATCAACTCCTCTTAGAACAAAGGTTCCTTATTGGTATTAAATTCAATTCGAACCATTTAGTATTTTCTGGCGGGAATCACATACCACAATAATGATATATTTGGATGTGAGTGATTGCCAGATTTGCATATTCGAAGAATATAGAAAGAGCAGTAAACAACGCCACGTTAGCAGATTGAAAACCACTGATACGGTTTAAAACCCCCACCCCTAGACACAATGCCGTAAGCATTACACTACTTTATCTCTGTCTCCATGGCAACTGTTCGGATATATTTTCGATTAAAAAAATACTTGAATCAACAGAAATGGGGTTCTACAGAAGGATGCTGAGAATACCCTGTATAGAACATGTAAGCACCGACGAAGTTTTAGAGAAAATGGAAACAAAAATGACACTTTTACTTAACCCTAGAAAATTAACTATGAGTATATAGTACCCAGCGCCAATTTTCCTATTTTTAATTACAATTTTCTGTACCTGATTTTCATACCAATATAATATGTTTTTCAGTTCCTATTAATGTTAACTCAAAGTACAAAGTCTGAAGTGCCTGCATGTCAGATATTTCAAATAAAGATTTATATTTAATATTTTTTTGATATTTTCAAAATCGGGTATGATATACCTATGGTTAGTAGGGGTGTAACTTTAATTGATGGTTAGTGTTCTAGGGTTAACATAAAACAGATATAGTTGGAATTTCAAGGATACATAATAATAAAAGAAAAAAGGTTTGGAAAATATGATACTCAAAGGTCTGATTTTTTGTCAAGAGTGACAGGAACAACGCATAACTTACCTAGCGATCTTGAGTAAATGGATGGCGGAACAAGGTTTAGAAGGGATAATAAAAACACTAAATCAATTAAGTGCTACAAAGGGCATTAAAGAAGAAGACAGCGTTGAAATACTTGTCCTTTTCTCTAACAACTGAGCTAGGTATCGGAGAGTTCAAACGCAGTGCGTTATTCAAATAAAGCGCTTCTAAAAGATTATTTTAATCTGAGCACATTCCTATTTATAGAACTGATCACACGACTTAATAGTGGCCTATTTCACAGCTACGATTTCTTCATCTCGTTCGCTGTTGATATTTGACGGCTACGCATCTAAAAATAGTACCACGGAGTTGCACTACAGTTTCCATACGAACAAGAAACAGTATCAATATAGAATCATTCTTGTTCAACAGTGATTGACTCTTTTTCCAATTACTTCTTGTAATATAATTATACGCACAGTTTATCATACAAGCCATTGTTTGAATGAGTTATATATCTAGCAGGGTGAATAAGAGTTATACCAATATTGTCTTTTTGATCGAATTATTCCATCTGATTACAACCAATTATTGGTTTTGTTCAAGCGGTAGACAACAGATCTAAAAAGAAAAATGTAAAGATTCTTTTTTTCCGGACCTGAAGAAATTGGAGTCACTGAATATTTTAACCTTGTCATCGAGTAAGGACTCGTAACAGAAAAGGAAAATTCAACTCAGATATCCTTAGCTAGTATTGTGATTGATTGACTTGTTTTTTACGGTTTATCAACCTTTTGCTTGTTATTTAAAGCAAGAATTTTTTTTTGATAGCAAGAATTTTTTTGGAGATAATAATGGTTTAGTGATAGAAGTCTTACTAATTAACCCATAAATGGGGGGAAAGAGGTGGATTCATACCTTCCCGAAGGGTATTTGTGAAAAAGTGAATATAACAAATCCAGCGGGAATTAAAACTCCGCTCTTTGATTAACAATTCCGAGCCATTATCAGTTACACTAACCGTATATCCTAGCTTACAGAACATGGTATACTCAAGGGGTCACCCATCTAAGTACTGCCCAAGGTCGACATTGCTTAACTTAGGTGGTAGTACGGAAATCGGTGTTTCAGCGGTATGTGGTTTAGCAAGTTTTAGTAAGACCGGTTGGCTAAACTAACATTGACATATGGTCTGAAGAAATGTTATGTTTTTTTTTATCAACCTCGATGGGTTATTTAATGCCGACAATATTTTTATTGTTGCTAATATGTTTTTCTTCAAAAATCTATTTCTGGAAATATTTTTTCCTTGAAGAAATCTTAATAGCTTGTTATATATTTTTTTAAAGAATATATAACTGTTTGTATTGATGGATTTTTTTTATTAGTGCTGATAATAATTTTCCCTTCAAAATCATTTCTGGTAATATTTTTTTTTTATTACAACGTATTTCTGATATTAAAAGCTATTTTTACACAAGTTTAGGTGTTAACTATTTACCTATAGATGGGACCCTAACAGGTGCTACCACCCCAGGTCAGGGTAGACCTGGGAACACCAGCAATTAAGAGGTGGTTCTACGCTCCTAAAAACCTCCTGATCAGAAGCCTTGCTGTTGGACGTAGTTTATCGTCTTACCTAAGACGCGGATGTAGTTTGTCGTTATACACAGGACGAAGGAAATGTTATGTGTACAATACAACATTTATATATAGGTACATAATAATAATCTTATAAATCTAAGTAAGTATACTCGTCCGGAAAATAGATACATATATATGAGAGAGTAGGCTCTATTAACAATAAAACTGCCTTTGTTACCACATATGTTATCGAGTAGAAAGAATAATTAACAAGAAGAAATGCTGACAAACGAAAAAGCCTCTTACTTGTATGTCTCAGTATTTCACTAAAGATAGCCAACTAAAGCCATGAGAGGCAAGCAAGGAGTTATTCATCTAGTTTTCCTTTTAAGCGGAAACTGCGTGATATTAGCTTTATATCATGCTATTATATATATTATATTACGTCACTGCACGATTGTCACGTGCCACTGAATATGCAAGCGAGAATAATAATTTCGTATCAATATATAAGTAAATACTACCTATCTTCATATACGTACATATACAAAGATCGTTCCAAAGGCGAAGATGTATCACCGATTATTTTAATTACTTCTCTCTTTGAAGCAACAGAAATACACTTCTACAGAGGGATTCGGAGAATGCCATCAACTGAACATGTGAGCAACGGCAAAGTTTTAGAGAGAATGTTAACAAAGAGGACACTTATACTTAACAACAGGAACAGACAGTTGAAATTTCTAAGGCACACAATGAGAAAAGAGAGCTTGGAGAATTTGATATCCACGAGACAGATCGAAAGCAAGTCGGACGGAGGAAAACAAGCCTAACCTACCAAACGAGATTGAGTGAATGGGTGGTTTAGGGAAGATATTAAAAAGACAAAATTTATTAAAAGCTACAAAGGACAATAAAAGGTAGAGAGAAAAATTTAAATAATTTACTTTGCTAATGGAAGCCCCCAGAAATAAAAGGCTATTATTTACGAAGCAACCTGTTTTGAGAATCAGGTTGAGAAGTTATCGGCTTATACGTAACGATAAAAAGCAAGATAAACATATTAGTTCTAAAATATGTTTGAATAATAATAATAAAAGTTATATTCTGGAAGCTTTAAAAGTAGAGCCTCTAATTTATTTTCACAAAAAATCCGAGAGAAAGCGGGAATATAAGTAATACCGTTAGATAGAGCAAGATTTCCTGCTCGTGTTTAGGTTAAACCGGAAGTGTTCGCATCCACGAGAAATTGGCCGAGGCTTAGTCTTCCTTTCGTCTCCGGACGCGGATCAATCAAGGCCCGAGAAGAAAATCTTTTTTAACCAATCAAAATGACAGCCGCATTTTTCAAGAAATAAAGGACGCTTTTTTATACACTAGTGTCCACCCAGTACAAAATCCAAGAGCCGCTCAATGTAAACAGTTATTGTGTGGTGTTGTATGAGTGCAAGAAAGAACAAGAAGTGCATTTCACGAGGTTATGGAGGGAATTTAACAGTTAAGCCTCGACTTGAAGAGATCGAAATTGTAGTGATCAGGAAAACATCGTAGCGCGAGTCTGTTACACAAAGTAGCAATTCTTGGGCAGAAGCTGTCCGAGTGGAACTTACTTTTTATTATAGGAATACGAAAAGAATGAGAATGATTCACACTTGTGTACATGGCATGGCGGCTCCCAATTGTAAAAGTCATGGCTGGTTGAACTAAGGAATATATCTCGTCGGAACACATGCCGTGGAAATAGCGACAGAGTAGCAAGAGGCTCACGAAGTTTCGTCTGTGGGAAAGGGGTTGTAGTGGGGGAAATAAATTATCACCCAAAAGGCCGTGTATACGCTTTTGAACAGGCAAATGAACTCTAGCCCAGATACGGCAATCATAATAAAACTGCAGAAATCACGCACAATACTTATGGCAGAGTCTGGCTGCCTGCCAAACGTAACTATCCCGTTGTATGAAATATTAGTCCTTTGAACTCTTCTGCGGAGTATAGAGCCATGTCGCGCTAGAGGGTTAATCTCTCCAACGAAAACCATACCACAAGTTGACCCAAACCTTCTGAGTAAAATTGGGTAGACAGAACTATTTGGGAGCCGTCAATGGTTGACCTAGAACGAAGTTTCAAGTCATCGTGACCGAGGGTTTTAGTGTACTGGCCTTGATCCGACTGTTGATCACGCCAGATAATACTCTCTCACTCAGAAATTGTAACTAAGGTACGCTCAGCATAGTATAATACCACAGGTGGGCGGTGTGGGTGTTGAACAAATACAAATGTGTCTTGAGAAAACGTTTCCAGTAGGGATAATCTAACCACCCTAGTGGACATGCATATTCGGATATGAGCGGCCAGCCATTTTTTATCATTCTCCTAGGCTGGTTGCTAACTAAGGATAGAACCTCAACTTGCTCCGTTGTTAACCCGTAGGTGGGTTGGGGCAGTAGAGAAGATTTTTATACTTTTCCAAGGGTATTTTAAAAAAAAAATCAACAGTATTAGCTGGAATTCGAACCTGACACGGCAATTCCACATTCTGCGCTGATAACCGTTCCTAATGTCTAATTCTTAAATATACAGTTAAGCAGTAGAAATCAACTTCCACAACCAATCAGTAAAATAGCGTTAAGAAAACACTCGAAACTTCAATCAACATGAATTTCTGTTATCATGAAATCTCAAACAAAACTTCCCTTCTTTCAACATAATTCTTCATTTCCCATGTACTGGGTTCTGTCAGGACGTTGGCTCTTTACAATTTGTCCGTCTTGGCGTTTAATAAACTTTTTTTTATCTCTTTGTTATTTCCCCTAACTTTGTTCTACCATCCATTTACTTAAGCTCTCTAGGTAGGTTATGCATTGTCCCACTTGCCATCAGTCAGTTCTATGTGCACCAAATTTTCTAAGCCCTCTTTCCTCATTATTTGTCCTAGAAATTTCAACTCTTTCTGATGCTAAGTATAAGTATCTTTTTTACTTCCATATTCTCTAAAACTTCGCTTCATGGTATTCTCAGCATCCTTCTGTAAAACCACTTTTCTGTTGCTTCATATCTCGTCTTCGTCTGTGAGGAGATTGTTCAGTATTCACTTCCATTTAAGCGGACTGATATTACGTAACAGTTCAGTATTATTTTCTTTGTTTCTAACGAAAAATTCCTGTTAATTCTTAAATTTTTTAAAGAACTGCCTAATTCTATTCTTAGATTAGTTAGTTTGTTCTGCTCTTAAAAGCATAGCTGAAAAGAGTAAAGACTGATTCTTCCTTTTTCCAAGGGCAGTTGTGTGAAAGTGAACGCAAAAGACTAGACTAGAATTTTGAACTAGGTCCGCCGATTCCATTTTCTCACGCTGATAATCGTTACGCTACCGTATGGATTAAAACTATTATCGCAGTATCTGTTGGCTTTTTAAAAATTCTAATTGTTTCTAATAATATGAAAACAAAACCAGCAAAATCTTTTCATTGGCCTTCGGGAAAACTTCCTTCCATTAGAAATGGATGATCCTTTTAACAAAAGGCGGCAATTTACCAAATTTATTGCTGCGTTTTTCCTGAAGATAATTTTCAAGTTTTTGTTACGAAAGGATTTTTTTTTTCCACTTTTTTATTATTTAATTTTTGAACAGCATCATTTTTATTTTCGGGAATTTTATTTAGAGAAACATTTTCATTTATTTTTATTGATCGAGGCTTAGGAAAAACAAATTTCTATGCAAATTGGATTTTCATTGAATTTACAATTCACTCATATGTGTAAAAGTAATTAACATTTACGAAATAATTCGTAAGATTTGTAAAGAAAACAAAATGGAGACGTTAGAGATTTGCTTAGACAACTACATAAAGCCAATTAAGATACCTTTAGCTTTAGGATTAATAAATTGTCTTATGGTTTCTATAGAAGCCTTTCGAAAAAATAATGGCTAACGTTTTCGTATAGATAGAAGCGTAAAAATGGAGGAAACAAAGAGAATTAAATTTACTCAGTCTTAATGTTTCATTGTCTTGTTTGTGAGAATTGTAAACCGTTCAGAAAATATTTTTCCTCCATATTTTAAAAATTATTTTTCTTCTAAATTGTCGTGATATCATGTTGGGATTCTCTAAACGTAGCTTAGATGTGGTACAAGATTGGAGCACGCAGTGAAGATCGAACTCACTACTCAGTCGTATTTGTTTTAGCGCGATAAACTTGATAATCCTTACACCACGTCGAGCTGCCCAGGGCCGATTGTCTAAACGCAGCTTGGATGTGAAACAAGGCCAAACGCTTGAAGCACCCAGTGATGATCAAACTCACTACTCAGTTGTAATATGACCTAGCAAGACAAGCTTGTTAACCATCACGCCACGACGATGTTCCCGTGTTTTTATTTCATGTGTAGTGAAAAAGTTTACCTGGCGATGACTCTTTTCCCTCCATGTATCATAAAATAGATATCAGTAACAGAGAGGGAATCTCTGATCCGACTGCTTTCTTCTGTCAACCATCGTGACAAGCCAGTGACGAAACCTTTATCAAGCCATTTATCGACTGAAAAGAGCATAAAGAAGACTCGTATTACCCTTTTTCAAGGGCAATATTTTGAAGATAGCACAATAGAAGCTGCAATTCTAACTGTTTGTTTATACCATTTATGTAATTCCGTATTCAGACGTATTTTCGCATGAGATTGCAAGAAATATTATATTGGTTGGTGGGGATATGATTTAGGCATCTACCTCTCAAATATATTAGGTTGGTGCAAAAATAATGACGTAATAATGTCGTTTTTTGACGTTAAAAAACGACATTATTACGTCATTATTTTTGCCCCAACCTAATAGTAAGGGGAGGGAAATAACAAATCAGCAACCTAACGAGCTTGTGCGAATGAATGGCAGAACGTGGACTAGGAGGATGGTAAGGGGGAAAATTACTTAGAGATACGAAGGATATGAAGTTGTGGAGAGCCATGAACACGCCCTGATGTGATACAGTACATAGAGGAAGAATGTTCTGGGAATGCACGTAATTTTTTTTTCAATCAATTCACCCTAAACAAGGCGATAATGCCACAAAGACTCAAGGGGCTACTCGAAGTGAAAGAGAATGAAAAGACTTTAGAAGGGACCGGAAATCCAAACCTAAACAGGAAACAAAGGACACATTTCTACCCCTGTTCAAAAGACCGGGAAATAACGTGTATCGGACGATAGGCGAACCTATGAACTCTTATTGGTGGGGAAAATAGTAAATGAAATTTTAGAGTTTTTGTGGAGAGGTTAAAAGTATAGAATTGTAAAGTCCTTTAGCATCATTCACACATCGCAGATTTCTACGATTTATTTAACAACACAGATTTTCATAAAACGGCCGTTAAAAATCCATGAATATATTGCAACAACGATTCCGATAACATTCTCAAAGAATAATTGCCCAAATTTGAAAATCTGCCAAAGGCTGATTTCTAGTCGACGCACTTCTGACTCTCCTTCAATCCATGCCTAAATCAGCTCGACTAATTGGTGTGTCGCTTTGGGACCGGACATAACAAGACCTCCCACCTTAATATCTATACTTCAAGTTTACCATCAAGGAGGGATAGGCCAAGATAACCAAGAATATTTGTTGTTAAGAGTTGCACAACTGTTCGAAATCGTGTTGTGGCTGTAATTGAAGATAAGGGAAGCCATATTAAATGAATTAGATGTGCAGGTAGTGTAATGGTTATCGCCTCCGAATGAGAAATCAGTGCTCAGAATTCGAATTCCAATTGAGTTGCATAATTGAGTTCGTTACATTCAAGAGATTCAACCAGTCTAGAAGAAGAACACTGAATTCTTAACTAAGCTACCTGAAACTGTACAAAGATAGTTAGATATAGGACCAGACGAGAATACTTCATAAAGTTTTAAGCCTGAACTAGAAAGAAGAGCCATAACTGAACATTTTTTGCCGTGGCATGACACTACAAGTTCTTATAAAACTAGAAAATCTAATTCAGATTTCTGTCTTAATTTCTGTGCAAAGGTGAGGGGTTCATGACAAATCTGAAAATGGACAAAACAGAGGCCCAGTCATAAAGTATCTGCAAAAGAAAGGTATGACACCTAAGGAAATCCATGAGAACATGATACAGACACTTGCTGATGACTTCCCTTTCTATATAACTGTGAAGAAGTGAGCTTCGGAATTCAAGCGGGGTAGCAACAGCACAGAAGAGAAGCCTCGATAAGGTCGTCCTAAAACCTCAACTACCGATGAACAATTTGATGGTATTCACCGGATGGTTTTAGATGACAGACGTCCGGAAAATAGTAAAGTCCATAAACATTAATTCTGGTTCGGTTCATACAGTGAGATTTTAGGGAGGAGCAAGCTGTCTGCAAGATGGGTCCCAAGAATGCTGACACCAGAGCAGAAGCTGAAAAATGTTGACGTTTTCAGGACAGGCTGACTGAGAATTTTCACTGCAGATTAGTAACTCCAGATGAAATATGGGTTCACCATTTTAAACCGGAATCAAAGATTCAATGAAAACAGTAGAAACATTCTGGTTCTCCACCCGTTAAAAAGTTCAAGCAGGCAGCGTCTGATGGCAACGGGATGGTTTCTGTTTTTTCGTATTCTGAAGGCTTAATCATGCGAGACTAACTGGAAACGGGAAAAGCTGTTAATGGACATTACCATGGATCAGAATTAGGATAACTGAAGGAAACAAAATGCAGGAAGGCAGAGGGAAACTGAGTCAGGTGTTGATCCGGGATAACGGGCTCATTCACACTGCTCAGGCTGCAGTAGCTGAAGCAGCCTATCGTGGCTTTGAATTGCTACCTCATCCTCCTTACTCACCAGACATAGCTCCATCTGACTTGTTCCTGTTTCTTAAACTGAAATCCCACCTACGTGGTAACCATTTTGGAAATAATGATGAGATCATATATGATGTAGAGGTGTTTCTTAAAGGACCAAAAGCCGCCTTCCGTGATGGGATTGCATTGCTTAAGCATCGCTGGACCAAACGCATTGATATCAAGGAGGGCTATATTGAAAAATAGTGAAAAACTACTTTCTGAGTGAGGCTTAGAAATTTTCGAACGACCCTCGTCTACTATAACCCCCCCCAAAGAAAGCTAGTATCATTGCCAACGAGCAGACTCTAAATTTACTTCAGTCTTGATCAGCTGTTCTCTTCTTAATGAGGCTCAATGCCACTAACGTCTATTGAGACTAATGCTCACTCTAGACCTCGTATATTGGAACCATCGCTAAATATGGTGGAATAATGATCGGTTCCTTTTACAACTAGGTAACGGACACAATTTCTACTACCATGTTCTAAGTTTACAAGAGACAGATCGGACCAAAAATGGAGTATTACTGCCTTATCTAGACAAGTGATATCTAGTACCCACTGTTCAGCCTTGTCAGAGTTCAAAAACCTATGACGAGGTGATGAAATCAACCCCTTTCTTATAGATAAAACCTTGCTAATCTTTAGCTAGTTGTTGTAGCATACCCACAGACGATAATGAGTATGTCCCCATTCACATAAATACAATAGTAAATACTGTATGTTGGTCTGAAGTTGGAGATTCGTCTTCAGCTGTGCTGGCCAAACTCTCTACCTCCAGACAAAGAGGATCCACAGACGAGGTTATGTCGAAGGGCAAAGTCTCTTCTCGGGAAACAGCTACCCGACCCCGGGCTCGGATACCCCACATTAAATTCGGATTTGTTCCACATCTGACCGCGTGGGACGGTCGATAGATATCCTGCAGTTGGAGATTCGTCTCCAGCTATGCTGGTCAAACTCTCTGCGTCTGGGCAGAGAAAATCACTAGACGAGGCTATGTCGAAGGGCAGAGTCTTGTCTCGGGAAACAGATACCCAGCCCCGTTTTATGCGGTGTCTACGGGAAATTTTTGGCCGAGCCTACAGGTTCGGATACCCCACATTAAATTCAGCCTTGTGCCACATCTGACCGCGTGGGGTGGTTGGTAGATATCCTGCAGATGGAGATTCCTTGTGGAATTCACTTGACTCACTTCTAGCTGTTGACTACTTTTACGCTCCGCTGGCGAATCTTATATGTGTTGTTCTTGTCCTAAGTATTATCGTTCATTACCAAAATTCCTGTGATTATTCTATCCGGTAACCTTTCCTAGTCTATCGATATTCTATGGCAAATGTTCAGACATACTACATTCTTTAGTTCCACTAGTTCAGACCTTCACATCTAGGAGCCGCCCTGCCACATATACAGGTTTGAATCCTCCTCCTTCCCTTCGTATTTGTATTTGTCAGTAGGAAGTACCATTAGGAGAGTTTCTTTTTCAAAACTGTAACTTTGTGGAACAAACTCCCGAGAGGATACTTCCCCGATTACAACAATCTTAACCACTTCACGTCTATTGCCAAATGATATCTATCCTTCATATCCTCATGCTATGTACTTCTTACTCCTCCTCTTGCGTTCATGCGATAAGCTCATTCAGTAAGCATCTGCTTTGAGTGACTCTTGAACCTTGTATCAGGCGAACAATATTAAAAGCAAACAAATGCTAAAACAGATACTAAAACAAAACAAAATAAAAACATGGTTGATTTCAACAGATAAGGATATTTCCTTCATTATCTGGAATGTTGATGAGATCAACAGGCATTTGCTCAAAGGGATGTGCCTCAAAGGAATACATTAATCATTTTGATATTTATGATTTTTATTGTTATCTATCTGCATTAATATGACTATTCAAATTAAGCATATATATATATATATATATATATATATATATATATATATATATATATATATATATATATATATACGCTTTGGTCATTATTCGTTGCTGTTGATGTTCTTTATATAGGACGCTACTTGATCGTGTAGTGTATCGTCTTGCGTATTCTCAGGGGAAATCATCAACGGTGTTCTCTTTGACAGCAATCAAATTTCGATTGTTTTCATTCACAGTCTTTTGAGATTGATGCTACTGGGACCAGATGCCAACACTCCTTTTCTCTTAAACCTAACAATATAAATAGATCATTAGGAACTAATATTGTTTAATGCTACAAACGATATGAAGTTGTGGAGAGCCATGATTCTTATCGCTCTGAATGGACACAGCTCATAAAAGAAGAGGGTTATTAATTCACTTTTATTGATTACGATTTGCCGTATTAAATTGTTTTAGTGATGTAAATTGAGTACATTAATGCTATCAAATCAAATTCGAATTGATTAATCTTAATAAACAAGGAAAATAATCTAGAGGACAAATATTCTTGCAGAAAATTGTGTATTTATCGGTTGTCTATAAAACCGTCGTTCAGATTTATTTAATAAGTTCTTCTATATAAGACAGAAATATCAGAACAATTGCAAATGAAAGTAAATTTATTCAACATATTGTTTTCATTCCGACACAGCCTTGGGCTTATCACACAGACTACAGCTCAGCTTGTTATAGAAAATAATTTACCATTTTCTCAATTGATACTATTCATTAAGTACTTCAGTTAGTTATCTGAAAATTTCGAATAAATCGAGAAAAAGAATTTCTAAAAAAATAATCATTATTGATTTACTTATTAATTTAATATTTAATTAAATTATTGCTAATATTTACTTATGTTTACTTATTTATTTATTATTTAATATTTTATTATTTATATATATATTATTATTATTATTATCTATTTATAATTTATTATTAGTATTATTCATTATTTATATTCATTATTTATATTCTTTATTTATTATTATTTATTTATTATTTTATTTATTATTCATTTATTATTATTTATTTATTATTTTATTTATTATTTATTTATTATTTTATTTATTATTTATTTATTATTTTTATTTATTATTTTATTTATTTATTTGTTTATTATTTTATTTATTTATTTGTTTATTATTTTATTTATTATTTTATTCATTTATTATTATTTATTTATTATTTTATTTATTATTTATTATTATTTATTATTATTTATTTATTATTTAATTTATTTTACCTATATTTACTTATTTTTTAAATATTTTTAATTTGCCTTTCTCTGATGATAAAGCTAAAAATATTTTTAGAACTCTTAGGATTTTGAAAATTTATTATTCCAAGCAAGAAAATTGGCGCTGCACAATCTTCTTAAGAATCCGGCAATTCGTATACTCTTGTACTGTTAAACTTTGCAAAATTTATAATATATCGTCAGTTTATCTATTATACGTTAGTGATGATAGGATTAAGTAAAGTCTGAAATAATTTTCCGTTTTTTGTTTACCAAGTTTATTCGTCAATGAATATAGTGCCATGGCTAGAACGTTCGCATTCTGAGATCCAGAGACCCGGTTTCGAATCTGACCATGATCAATTTGTCACGAAGGAGTCTTCAAGATGTTATCGGACAGCAAGCCTTGTGAGTGAAATTGGGTAGACGTAATCCTTGGGGCCGTCGATAGCTGTGATGAGTCACAAGGCATTGTGGATAAGGGCTTGAGCGTTCTGGCCTACCCCAGAAATTTTTGCTAAGGTCTGCTCAGCATAGTTGCAGTATAAACCGCAAATGCGCCTGAGAAAGCGTCTGCAATAGGGATCCTCGTATTCAAGGATACTCGTCTACTTATATTTTATTCTATTATATATTCACCATTGTTTGCAATGTCTTCATGCCACTAGTCCGGCGACTCTTTGATGCCTTTTGAGTAAAATTCCGTAGATTTTAATGCGCAAAACCTTTGGACGAATTCTTCAATCTGGTTTTCATGAGAGAAGATTTTCCCATTGGAATGTTTTGCAGCGATCGTAAAACGTAATCGGTTGGTTCAAAGCAAAGGGAATATAGCGGGTGGGATAGAACAGACCAACCGAGTTCCAAAATTGTTTCCTGTGTTATTCTTGCTCTATGCGGCATTGAGTTCTCACTGCATTTTTCTCTAATCCACTGTGTATGCTGCTACTGGCATGAAAAAAAAACAAACTAAAGTATGTTAGTCTACTCTATATTAACATGTATAATGATGCAATCATTATTCCAATTGATTCCCTAAAACAAAATAACTTCTAACTCATCGTAATATTAATATATTTTACTGATGACTTTTAAAGGTCACAGTATAACTGGTAAGGTTTGTATGCATATCAAAACTTGACATCGCCTAAACT
The DNA here is from genome assembly GCA_903632075.3 of Acanthosepion pharaonis. Taxonomy (NCBI): domain Eukaryota; kingdom Metazoa; phylum Mollusca; class Cephalopoda; order Sepiida; family Sepiidae; genus Acanthosepion; species Acanthosepion pharaonis. The sequence continues at coordinate 3,912,710 of CAHIKZ030005407.1, read as the reverse complement.
AGTTATTATTAATATTTTTAATGAGGTTACATACTATAAACTGAAACTCAGGCAATATATTGCTAGTCTAAATAAAAGTATATCCAGAAAAGCTTGTCAAAGTCTGTTAATGCCAATTTCTTTAGGAAAGCATTATCTTCCATAATAAAGCCTGATAGAATTTGTTTCAATTCAAGAGCATGTATTAAAACGTATTTAATTACCAAATAA
>CAHIKZ030005407.1:3802500-3910000 GCA_903632075.3 Acanthosepion pharaonis | reverse complement strand
TGAATCTAAATCGATCGATACAAATATACATAGAAAGATATATACCAGTATACTTAGATGAGATCGATATATCTGATCAGATCTATCTATCTATCTATCTATCTATCTATCTATCTATCTATCTATCTATCTATCTATCTATCTATCTATTTCGATCTGTTCATATCTATTTAACTATTTATCAAGCCAAATAGATATGAACAGATCGTGATAGATAGATAGATAGATAGATAGATAGATAGATAGATAGATAGATAAACAAGCAAACACACACACATATAATAGAGGGATCAACAAATAAAGATATATGTACATGAACGGATATAGCCTTACTTTCATATATTGTTTATTGCCATAAATCGAAACTATATAATAGGATCGAGAATATATATATAATAGATTTACATCAATTCATTTCAAACAAAAGTTTTTATACGTTGATCGGGTATTTTTTTTTTACAAGTGTAAATTTGAAAACAATTGATTTGCAAATATAAACATTTCGATATAAAAACGGAAAATATGAAACTGTTGCTTCCCGAAGAAAAAGAATATGACAAAACATTTGAGTCAAAATTATTTCACTCTTTTATGTTTACAACAATAATTTTTTCCCTCCTTGCTCTAAGCAAACAAATATTTTAAGCCCGTCATTCATGGAGTCGAGGTTGAGGGAGGACATTAAAAATATCTACATTTTCCAACTGTAAGATTAAAATCGAACGAATATGTCGAAGAAACGAATGCAGACACGCGCAGAAGTGTGTACACCCATTCATACGCAATCATTGTACATGCATGTACACGCACCACTGTAGGCACACGTACACCCCGGCATAGAAAAACGCACATATGCATGCATACACACAGAATTACACACGGACTTACGCAGATACATGCATGATGCTATGTGCACTGAATACATTCACGTACACAAGCATATATATATATACGCAAACATACACTAATGTATGCACATACATACACTCATGTGTAGGTATATTCGCATGCACTTTTAGACATACAGAAATACGCACGCATTATTTAATATATGAGCACATAAATACACGTTCAAATGCATGTACACACGTGAACTCACACATACATTCTGTTATATAAATGAACTCATCGGAGAGCGGTAGGAGGTACGGTGGAGTAATGGATACCGGCTCGGATTGAGGAATCGGTAGAGCCGAGTTCGAATTCCAGTCGAATCCGTTACATTCACTTACGTGCTAATAACCTTGGGAAAGGTATGAATTCTCTTCTTCTCATCCCAGCTATGGGTAAAATAGCTGGAAAGACCAGGTTCTATAACCTTGGATAATCTACCGTAGAAAGAAATGACAACTACGAAAGATACATGATCGCTTAAGCGATGTGCCATTATAACGCTACACTTTTTATTCTTCGAATGTAAAGAATTTTTTTAAATTGAGAAAATATTCTATTATAAAAATTGAACTAGAGAGAGAGAGAGAGAGAGAGAGAGAGAGAGAGAGTTATTTTCGCTGGTTCCCAAACTGCATGAATTTAAGCGTGCTACTAGGCTGGCATCTCAGTCCCACCCTTTCACTGTCGAAACGGTTAAATGTAGCCGTCTCTTCTACTCCAATAGCTTCGTGTCTCGCACCTCCCGTCCGTGGTATTCCCTTCCTCTTACTTAGTTCCCTGACAGTTATAGACTTCAAATATTCAAATGTAATGACAATCGACATCTTCTGATGCCTTGATTTAATTGCCCATCCTTCTCTTTATCCTTTCCTCAATCACGACTCTTTACTCTTGCTCGCACTATCTGTAACCCCTTGCGTGTTAGTGGCACTCTTGCCTTGCTTGGGGTGAAAAGCTTAAAAAAAGAATCAGATCAAGCTCATAAGAACAGATACTACACTTTGAATCTAGCCAAAACGCCGATAAGCGTTATTTCTCAGTGCGTCTACGTCGCTATTGAATGTGACTCAAGGTCAATGTTTAAAGTGGGTTTGTCGGCAATACTGAGGAAAAATTGTCCAAACCTCCTCGGTACCTCCTCTCTGAGGACGTCTCATGCGCAGGGCAATAAACCCTGCACCTTTCCAAAGGAGAGGTACTGCCTGGCGGGGACGTCCACACTCCCTGGGACTTGGTTTTAACAGTATTTGAGCCTCTCTGAGCCAAAAGGCTGAGAATAGATGGCCACCACAATAAAAAGCAGAAATTTTCAGACGCACAGTATCGAATGACATAAACCGAATAAAGCAATGGCGAATAATCCAGTTTCCATAAATGGAAAAAAAATAGCATCGTCTGTTGAATTATTTTAAAATTATTATTAAGAGAAATATTCGTAAGACGGGGATTTAACTAGCTCGAAAGGAAGAAAGAAAGAAAGAAAGAAAGAAAGACGTGAAGATAAAAGTGCTTAACGTCTCCTGCCAATAACTCAAAACAATTTCAGCGAGCAAATGAAAGAAAGAAAGAAAGAAAGAAGGGAAGATAATCGTGTTTAACTGCTGTTTCAGGTAAATGGAAAAAGTTATCAATTTCAAATATTTTCATTTGTATCCCCTTACTTCTTTAAATAATGACCAGCATTCATATTTATGATTCTTATTGCAATATTTTGTTAAATTCGTTAAGCTCTAATATTCAATAATACGATAGGGGAATTGTCATAGAACTCGGCATGCACTTATTCCAATCATTAACTTAAGGGTTAAGAATTAAGATTCAACAGAACATTTAAATAGAAAAACCATGAAAATTTCTCAGGTCTTTCTAGTCATTATTATACACTGATTTATTCAGACTAAAGTTTCTCATTTTAGTTGTTTCGGCCGTTATAACTATAGCCTTCTTCAGCTTTCTGTTATAGCTGGTAAACTTTCAGAAATTTTGATCCAGCTCTCTTATTCTTGTTGTTCTTAACCTTTTATTACTCAGCGAAATTTTCAGTTACCTGTGCGGGCTGGAACCCACTATTTAAAAAAAATAATATGATCAAGGGTGTTAATGCAACATGTCACGTGTTGATGGTTTTGAGGCAACTTCCAAGGGTGCGGCACGCTTGGACCGTATACCCAGGCCGATAACATCAAAAAGTCACCTTTCTAACAAATCGACCATGAGATTCGAAGAAGAATTTCATGAACGAAAACAAATTTGTAATATCGCTTTTCTATCTTCGTGGATTGAATAAAGTGTTTATTAATGTTTTTCTATAACCAACGGACGACATTGTTATTAATTCAGTAATTAGTAAATTAAAAAAGAAGCCAAGTAATCACGCCCACCAAATTAGCTCATATAATTACGTTTTGATTTCCAATATGTATTTTAATTATTGTCCAACGATATCTTATATATCTCTCAGCCTCGTAAATAGTTATTCAAGAAGTGGTGACAGGAAGAGCGAATTGCGCCAATTTTCAAAATCATGTTAGCTTTCCTTCACTGAAAATGAGCATTCAAGATCCTGTCATTTTTACCTGGGCTCAAGCACTGACAATACAAGTACTTCAATTACGATGTATCGCATTTTCTGCATCCAGCAGCTTCTACCTCGACGGCAGTGTCAGGCAAATCTCGCTCATCTGTGGTCAGATAATCATTCTCATCTGTAGAGAATGGTTATCGATTTTGAGCTGGAATTGTCATTCACCTGCTGACGTGTATGGCATTATATTAAGTCCGGGTGATCTCTGAGAAGATTAAAGCTAATCTTTACTAATCGCCAGCCAAAGATAAGAAGAGGTATGCTGATCGTATCAGATGAGTGGCAACTGAAGCTGAACACAATGCAACCCTTTTTAGTAATTAAAGATGTAGAGTACAAAGTAGAAGCCTGCTTGCTGCTTGCAAGTGTGTGCTTGTATAGTTAAGATAAATTTTCCCAAACTGTATGAAACGCTGGTTCACAAACATTTCTTACTTATCACGTACTTTAGAATATATAAAAATATTTTGGCGCGCTTTGTACATAAATTAAACAATATGGCTGACATTTATATATTAGTTTTATGACGAATTTTCGTTTAAATGTTTTCATATTTTGAAATATAATCTTGCTCATTGGCGGCGCTCTAAATTTAATCTCGGGGCGCACCACTCTGTCGCGGCACACGGTTCGGGAAACACTGGTATGAAATTATTTAAATTATTTATATTCGAGCAGTTGGTCTCGTCTGTGTTGTTTTTATCACAACGTTTGGGTCGTTGTGCTATCCGGTCTTCCTTAAGTGTATATCGACCCGGGTAACCTATTGAAGCTTTTATTTAATCTACTAGGTTAGATTGTTGTCGCTCAACTGCCATTGCCTAGGGATATCTCGTCTAGTTGTTATTGTATTCTGTTCAGTTTATCGCCCGTTTCCACTGCGTGCAAATACACACTGACAGTCCCAGAGATTAAACACGCAAACCCTTTGTCACCAGATTCATAAAGCAACGTTTATCATTAAATGTAGTCTTGATTGCTGATTAGGCTTCTGCTATTGCTGCTGTCTATGTTTTGATTGCAGCTGCTGCGGTTGAAGACTTTATCTTTCTTTCTTTATTAGCGGCTCCCATATTGTATTTATTTCTACGCTAGGCCTACTAATGAGGTCCTCATAGCCTATCATATGCGCTGATTCTTTCAGATGTCTAACTCTCTAGAATTCTTCCTTGTCGAGTATTTTCACTTCATTCCACAGGGACTGATGACCACCCTTTTCCCTTTCTCTTAACACGGAAAATAGCGATTTAGTTGGGTGTTGATAAGGTTACGAAATTCCTAATGTGGTCATCGTTCAAGTCTATTTCAATTAAGAATGTTGATAATTAAGAATGTTAGACACTCACCATATGGAAGATTTGTGTAACGCAGCCTTTCTCATCTACAGCAGCTGTTCCTGTTCCAGAAAATGCTGGGCTTTGTAAATATGTTTAACTTCCTGTTGTGACTTTGCAGAAGTGTGTACATCCTGCAAACTGTAAGTTTTGTCTTTTCGTTTATTTTCAGGATTTGCATTCACGATGAGTAAATCGGAGATGGAATATTCCAGGTATTCATACTAATATTATGACGTTTCCTCTGATCATTAATTTTAAGAGCATCTCTCTTGAAATAAATAAAAAGAAAACAACACTGAATCTGGTTGCAAGGATTGGTCTGCTTTGTTTTACGGTACATCAACCTATTGGGTCATTTAATGTTGAAATTTAATATTTTTATAAACAAAGCCTTTTATTTAAATAGTCAAAAATTATTTTAAATAGTAAAACTGTTGTTAGTTATGGTTATATTTTTTGAAATTATATTTTTGAAATCAGTTTTATAATTTTTAGTCCTATAATTATTGCCATTTTGCTAGAAAACTATATCGTTACTCATTTCATTACAAAAACGTACTGATGATTTGTTTGGGGATTCACTATTTGCTCATAGCTTGGACTCTAACAGATGCTACCACCCAGGATTAGAGTGGACCTAGGAACAACAGCAGTTAAGAGGTAGTTCCACGCTCCTCAAAGCCTCCAATCGCTCGATCAGAGGCCTTGCTGCCGGGTGTAGTTTATCGTCATACCCAGGACGACTGGTTACAAGGAAGGAGATCAGGAATGTGAGAGTGACACAGAGTTAACTAGAGTTACGGATCAAGTAATGAGGGCTTTTTGAGCGGCGCAGTGGGATCTATAGTTGCAGTTCAAATACCGAGAGTTTTTTGAGTGAAACAGAGTGTTATGATTCAAATAATAAGAATTTTTTGAACAACATAAACTAAACTGGAGTTACAGTTCAAGTAAAGTGAGGTTTCTCAGAGACAGAGAGTAGACAACAGTTAGAGTTCAAATATTCACATTCTTCTGAGCTACAGAGAATAAACTGGAATTACAGTTCAAGTAACGGGGGTTTACTGAGAAACATAGTGTAAAATTTAGTTACGGCCAACGTAATCAGAATTGCTTTACAACTTGATTTGTCTGAAGATACTAGCGACAAAGAAACGACAGAAATCTTAAATAATTTAATATGCTAAGATTTCGGTAGCAAGTAGGGATTGCGTTCCCTTATCGAAATGTTCTTTTTTAATTTTGTTGTTATAATTACGATTATGAAAATAAAATTATCTTTCACACTGCAATTACGCTAATTGTCCGAATTATCACAATTATCCTATTTATTGACTTCGATCTTAGAAGCATATTGAATTAGCTTGATTAATCCAAAAATTTCTACATTTTTCTTTCTTTGTGATTCTTTCTTTCCTCGTGTGGATAGCAAGGATCCGGGCAGTTATCCCTTGTGAATGCCGTGCAGGCAGCTTGGTAATGAAAACAAAGTTGGGCTCCAAACAATAAACGTCTTTATCTGTAACGTTATTAAATACTCAACGATGATTTTTTTTTATCTCTCAATTGGAGAGCACCTTCTTCTTATTATTATTTGTCTTGTGTCTCTTCAGGACGTTAGTGATCATGGTTCTTCACAATTTCCTGTCCTTTATAGCTCTCAATAACTTCTGTCCTTTTGGTACCTCTCCCCAAACCTGTTCTGCCATTCAGCTCAAGCTCGCTTGGTGGATTATGCGTTGTTTTTCTCTCTCCCTTTTGCTTTCAATCTGTCCTGTGAGTATCAAATTTTCCAACCCTCTTTTCTCATCATGTATCATTTTCAACCCATCCTTCCTGGTGTTGAGTTTAAGTGTTATTTTTGTTCCATTTTTCTCTAAAACTTCGTCGTTGCTCACATGTTCGGTCCATGGTATTCTCAGCATCCTTCTGTAGAAATCAATTACGGTGATGTAATATAATGTGTGTGTTTATATTTTAGTTTTACTGCTACCCCTTCATTTCTTCCTTCTTCCTTTTCCCTTCCTTTACACACACTCTCTCTCTCCCTTCTCCCCCTCTCTCTCTCTCTGTTTCACGTTTTAAAAATAATTTTATATTCTATAATCTATTATTTTTATTTCTCCCTCTCCCGCTTTCTTCTCTTCTCCTTTGCTTTCCCTTCTGCCTGTTAATCTAGTATATCATTCCAGATGAATCGTTATTAAGAACTTTTGGTCTGAAGAGATGAATGTAAAATAATCACGAAGTAGATTATAATCGAAATGGATCTTTAAGGTTTTCTTCTTGATTTATCATTATTATAATACTCTGTTATTCATATTAAGCTCTATCAGGATTAAGATCCTCCTTGATATTATCCCTACCAGTTACAAATTAGTTATATATATATATATATATTATAAAACGTTATTTTTAGTTGACACACGTGATTAAGATGCTATCTCTATATTAAACAGTGAAATTAGTAACACTTAGTAACAATTAGTCTTACTAAAGAAAATTTGAACTTGGCAACAGGAATCGAACCCGTATTTCTTTTTCCATAAGGGAAAATGCTTCTATAGCCGAAACATTCTGCTACTAATTTCCCCACAAGAGCTCTTTATATGATGCAAAAAGAAATACAGTTTCGATTCCTGTCGGGACGCGCAATTTTTCTTTAGTAGGATCTAATTCTCGAACTCAGCCAGTTGTAATTAATTTCACTGTTTAAGAAAAGAAAAACAAAAAAAAAAAAAAAAAAAAACAAGGACAGTAACTCAAAAATGTGTAGCCGCTAAAAATAATGTTTATTGCACTTAGAAATAATATCGGATAAAAAAAACAAAAAAAATCTTTAAAAAACACACACACACGCATATATATATATATATATATATATATATATATATATATATATATATATATATATATATATGTGTGTGTGTGTGTGTGTATTTGCACCGAGGGTTTGAGCGAAGTGAAGAGAAACTTAGACATATTATAAAGAAATACACTATCCCAATTGACCCGAATAAAAAAAATCAAATTTATTATCTATTATAAAAAATTTAAGACAGCCAACCTTATCCTCAAAAATAACAACACAATAGTTAAGTCAAAATTACAAAGAACGAACATTATCTATGAATTCAAATGCCCCTTAAGGAACTGTGTTCCTGATCAAACCGGACTCATAAATAATTACATCGGTTACACAACCACATGCTTATCCAGATGCCTTACGTTACACCTATCTGATCACAGCTCCATTAGAACCCATTTAAACACACACCCAAATTTACCAGACTCCATTAGAAACATACTAGTAGAAAACACAAATATATTAACTGCATCCACTTGCAAAAAAAGACTAAAAATAATGAAAGCTTTAATAATAAAAAAAGAAAAAGCCAACACTTAACAATATTAACTACGAACAAGGCCACAATGTGCTAACCGTATTCAGAAATTAAAAAAAAAATCTCTATAACACACTAAAACATAAACATATGCACACACTCAATTAAGCTGAAAAATGTAATTATCCTTGATAATGGCTAAAGGAATAGCCGAAAGAGTTCGGAACTATAAAACATTTAGACAGTTCTTACACACCCTTTGTACAGAAAAGAAAGCTCTTTTACAGACACAAGAAAATTAAATAAAAAGCTTAACCGTAGTACCTTGTCTGTCGTTTTTAATGAAACATGCATACATATATATATATATATATATATATATATATATATATATATATATATATATATAATATATATATATAAACGATAATACGTAGTTATAAATAAATAAATACACAAAAACATCTACCTCTATAATAATTAAGTCTAGAATCCTTTTTGTCAGTAAACCGTGCAAATGTTATCGAAAAATCAATGCTAACATCGATGAGGAAACTTATTGTCACAGATTAAAGTCGCCTTTATATTTTCCATTAATAAAAAATCGACAGAAACAAGAAAATGTATCATAGTTTAAAAGTCACTATAAAGCAAAGCAAAATCGATAAGAGACCATTTCCGAATCAGGAAAAAAGTTGGAACATCCAGGAAATTATAGGTTTTGAATACTCAATATTTCTTGCAGAACAGAATTGATTCCACCAAGAGGATTCTTCATCCGAGCAGGTATAAACTTTACATGGGATTGCACATACGAGAGAATTATTTTTACGATATTATTTTTACTTACTGAACTCAGAAGAATGTAATTAAATAAAAAAAATGGATTGTTACTGGCTTCCTGCTGTTAATGACTTAGTTTTGCAAAATGCTAAAGATTAAATGTGTTTTAGTTTCAAAAGAAATGGTTACCAAATTAACATTGCTCTTTCCAGAAATAGAAAATGGGAATCCAAATTTACAAGTATTTTTTCATGTTGGGGAACAGATGATAATCAAATCATAAGGATATAGAGGGTGATCAACCAGTGTAAAACTACAGTCGCGCACAGCAGCCATTGAAACCAATGACTTGTGTGTTGGAGCATTGTCCTGATGAAACGAGATCCCTTTCGCCAGTTTCCCTAGGTATTTGGTCTCGATAGCCTTTCTTGACTACCTCAGAAAATTGGTATAGTACTCTCCATTGATGATGTGGCCCATTTGAAGATAGTCAATAAACACAATAAATTTTGCATTTAAAAAAATCTGAGGCAATCACCTTTCCTTCTGGTAAGGAGGAGTGTTTCCACTGTATGGATTGCCTGTTTGTTTCTAGCACAAACCTATAAATCCAACACCGATCCTGGGTTAGGAAACAGCTGGATCTGCCTCAAACAATGTCAGATTTTTCTGTGATGTGGTCATCCTGGTGCGCTTTTGATCAGGTTTCAGAAGACGTGGCACCTATCGAACAGAAACCTTCGTCATGCCAAGTTCATTGTGCAAAATGTTCTCACCGGATATGCTAATAGCATTGGCAGTTTGATTTATAGTCAATCGTCAATCCATCACCATGTGGTAAAAACAATCAGTGTTTCCCTCGGTAGTGACAGTTCCAGGACGTCCAGACGTTTGGTCAATTTCAAGACTCATTCTTCATCTCCTAAATTCACCTGCCCACTTTTGCACTGTTGGTAATACTGGAGTGTCATACCATAATGTAGCAACCATGTCAGCATGGATGTTCTGCAGGTACTTGATATCGCCAAGAAGCCCAGTTCTGCCCATTTTAAAAAGAAGTCTCTACTAGTTACCGTTGAAGATTTCTTTGAACAATCAAATGTCAGTTTATTTGGAAATAAACAATGCAGTTATTAATAAGAGTTGAAATTAAGGCACGCAATATTTCACAGCTATAGCATGACTACACTTTCATAGTCAGCCTATGAACTTTTCAACCCACTGTCGTAATTTTCAAAATCAGGCGACGTGGATGAAATAGTCGAGGAGAAAACACGATTTATTTACTGTGTCGTTTAATGGCTTGCTCACATAAATGGAGAATATATAACCTCTGCATTTTAAGAGCTAGTAACCGTGATATTGTTTTACTGTCGAACGTTGGAAGTGACTTCGATAAATGCATGTAGCGAATGCTTTAAGTAGAATAAGTACGATACAAATTGGTAATACCTGGGAAGTGTTTTAACAGAGGTCGGAAAGAAATCCGAAGGCGCATTGGGATAGTAAAAGATACCTTCCAAAAGCTATGCAATGTATTAAGAAATAGACAATATAGTTAGAGATAAAGAGTACTGAACTGTTATGCAATATCAGTACTATTGCATGGCAATGAATGCTGGACAATCTCCTCACAGAAGAAGAATAAACTTGAAGCAACAGAAATATGATTCTATAGATGGCTATTGAAAATACCATGAACCGAACATGTGAGCGAGGGCGATGTTTTAGAGAAAATGGAAACAAAATGACATGTATAGTTAGAAAAGGACAATTGAATTTTCTAGGGCGCTTAATGAGGAAAGAGGGCTTGGCAAACTTTATGCTCACAGGACTGATTGAAGTCAAGAGAGACAGAGGAAAACAACGCATAACCTACCTAGCGAGCTTGAGGAAATGGACGGCGAAGTACGGTTAAGGAGAGATATATTTTACTAAGAGCTACAAGGACAGGAAATTTTGCTAAGAGCTACAAAGGAGAAGACATTGTGGAGAGTCATGATCGCCTATGCCATGTTGGGAAACGGTACACAAAATCAGGAAGAGAGAGCTGAAGTTCTTGTTCTTGTAACGGCATTCACCCGAGGTGGGTTTAGCCGGCTCCAATATTGGAGTTTCATGGGAATTTGGAATTCACAAGCGGTCCCCAACCCGCATGTATAGCACATGAGATTTGATTATAGTGGTGAAGGTTTCATGCAGGACCATCCACACTTTTTGAAGGGCCACAAGGTCCCCAAACGACCCTCCGCAGGTTTTGAATTCAGAGTTTTCCTTCATTTCCAGTTGCCATCCAAGGCTATAGAACCCAGTCTGTCCTGCTATTTACCCATAGCTGGAGGGAGAAGAAGAGGATTCACACCTTTACCAAGGGTATTAGCACGTAAGTGAATGGATTCGACTGGAATTCGAACTCGGCTCTCCGATTCCTCAATCCAAGCCGCTATCCATTACTCCACCTTGCCTCCTGAGCTGAAGTTGCGGGACGCATAATGATTAAAAAAGGCTTGGAGAATTTAACACTCACATGGCGCATCGAAAGTAAGAGAAACGGAGAAAAGCAGATTGCAATCGACTTGGCAACTTTAGGCAAGTTGATGAACAATGTCAAAGAACATAAAATTCTCTGAAGATTGCGATCAAATCAACAACAATGAGAAGAATGGCAAAAAGTCCATACTTAAAGAAAATGTTTTCCTTTTAAAACGATTCCGATGATAATCGAAATTATTGACATTACTCATGCCCCCAGCTACTGTCTATCCTAGATAAAGCATTTAAAATAAGTTTACGAATGAACTGGTCTTCTTTTTTATGTGTTGTTTCCCTTGAAGACATGAGAAACCATGACTTTCCACAATTTCTTATCCTTTGTAACTCTTAGTATGCATAGCGTTTTATAATTTTTGAAAGAAAATGATCAGACACAAATCAAGGATCACAAATTTTAGAGTAATCGAAATTACATTTAATGAAAGGTAAAATGATAACGTTTTAGTATCTGCAACCATTTAGTCTCAAACATGAACGGAAAATAATGAAAGGTAAAATGATAACATTTTAGTATCTGCAACCATTTAGTCCCAAACATGAACGGAAAATGTCAAGAGGAACACTAAATTCCATACTCCAGATATCCGCTGTTCAGTTGAAGACATTGTTAAATGCAGAGTCGCGTGCACATTCCTCCTGGGTGATTGCTTGAATCTTCTCAGTGATGGCTGCCTTCAATGTAACAATGATACGAAGGTTGCCTGGTAGATGTTGTTTTTGAGGAACCCCCAGAGGAAGAAATTTTAGGTGATTGAGGTGCCCATTCCACTTCCGTTTTGCGGCTGATGAGACTCCTCCTAAACATTTCACGGAACCATGAAATGGTAATATTAGCAGTGTAAGGATGAGCATCATTCTGCAAGCACCACTGTTCCTCCCCTCATTAAGGTCTTCACGCTCCTTGAGCTGTCTCCATCTGAGAGGCCGCTGCAGGGTTAGTGTTATGTAATTGTGAAATTCCCTGCATTTGTCTTTACACTATCCCTTCCAATCTCTGCCTTGTCATGCATTAACATAAACTCATTGGGTAGTTTATTAGCTTCCCCCCTCTCTGTCTTGTCTCCAATATATCTTGTGAGTGTCAAATTCTCCAACCCTCTTTTCTCATGCGTCCTAAAAATTTCATTTGTCTCTTTCTGATTCTAAGTATAAGTGTCGTTTTTGTTTTTATTTTCCTTAAAATCTCCGCGTTACTCACATGTTCAGTCCATAAAATTCTCAGTTCTTTTTGGTAACACCGTCGAAAAAAAAGTGAACTTTGAAATTTCCTTTCTACATAACATAGCCAATATATGTCCGGGTTGTTGCCCTTTTCCTTAAAACTTCACTTTTTACTTTCTCCATCCATGGCATTCTCAGTATCCTTGTGTAAAAACATACCCGTCTTGCCTCAAGTCTTTTCTTATTTTACTCTGAGGAAATTGTGCCGCTTTCACGGCCATAAAGGAGGACTGATATGACACAGCAGTTCGGCTTTATTTCCTTTGTTTCTAATAAAGAAAGTTCCTGTTTCTTAATACATTGCTTAGTTTTTAGACTACATCTTTCGCTCTTCCAATGCAGGTCCGCATTTCGGTGTCGCATTTTCCTCCCTCAGTTAAAATATTTCTCAGATATTTAAATTTCCATTGATTTCGAGATCGCCATTTCATAGTTTGCAACTTGGGATTTTTCTCTTGTTAACTACCATACATTCTGTCTTCTTGCAATCGATGATTAGTCCTTTCTCTCTTTTCCTTACCTCATCCTCTCAGGTGTCCTATAGTTTTCTATCTGTGTCTACCACCCGCACAGTGTCATCTACGTACCTTACGCTGTTAAAATTGCGCCCACCGCCACTAAGTCGTGTTAGGGTCTGCAACTACATTACGTTAACCTCACTGTGGAGGTTGAATATATCCGGCGAGAAGAATAGATTTCTCTGTCCATATTCCTGATTCAGTTTTATTTTTTATTTTTTTTTTAAATCAATTCATCCCAAGTACGACGATAATGTCACTAAGACGCAATGAGATACTGGGAATGAAAGAGAATGAAAAGACTTTAGGAGAAACCGGAAATCCAGTCCTAAACAGGAAATAAGGGATAAACTTCTGCTCCAGTACAGAAGTCAGGGGAAGAATATGAACTGGACGATAGGCGAACCTATCTACTCATATTGAAATTCTCTTGATGAGAGCTAAAATTTTATAAAATGTATCCTAATTTCTTTGTTATTATTTATATATATATATATATATATATATATATATATATATATATTATGTATAATTACTCTCCAAGCTTAACAGAAGAATCGTGATGAAATCGATCATAAACGAAAATGATATTATTATTAATTAATCATAGCTGAGACGGAAGCTCATGAAGGATTGAAATAAAGTTCAAATAAACAGAGCATTTACTTAAATATTTGTATCTATAAAAAAGAATGTATGAACATAAAAATGTCTTAAAATAATTGCTGAACTTTGTCCATTTTATAATATATATATATATATATATATATATATATATATATATATATATATATATATAAATATATAAAAAAAATAAAAAACCTTAAACACTAATATTCCATGGTCATAATTTATAAGTACGATCCAATTGGATCGTTTTTACGATTCCAATGGAATAAATTATGAGCATGGAATATTAGTGTTTAAGCCTTTTTATTATATCCTTACTCTGTCCTGGACATTGAGTTCTACCTGGATTCTATCCTCTTGGAATTTTTTATTCATAAAATATACATGTATGTACCTACGTATATATATTTTCATATTTATGTGTATATTTACCACTAATATATATGTATTTATTAAAGACATTTCTATGTTTAACGTTGTTATTTTATAGATACAAGTATTTAAGCAAATGCTCTGTTTATGATAAACAGTATTAAATAACATTTACCGGCCTGAATGTCCGAGAAATTTTCATAGAAAATATTCGTTCTTTGACAGGATTCGAACCTGCATCCTATACGGAACCGTCATATACGCTGACGTGCCTTACCTCTAGGCTACAAAGAACCGTACGGTAGACAAGGTCGAATTTACTGCTTATAAACTCCAATCTTCCATGAATCTCGTACATTCATATATATATATATTAGACCGGCATCAATTTCCATCTTCTTGTTCTTTAACCTTCTAACTTTCTGTCCTAGAGTAACAAAGTGCCTTACACGTTTCACATACTATTTCATTTTCAAGTCATTCCTTCATTCCTGTTGGGACTGTAATAGCTGTAACATCTTTCTCACGTGCCAAACGTCTTATAGATTGAGTTGGATCTTTTCTAATTTAGCTTTAAGTTGAAATGATGATTCCGCTTTCTTGTTGTGACCTCCTGATCCAGTTTTCCTCTCTGCTGTTCCATTTTTTAAAAAATTATTCATCGTCCTCTTGGTGGTTCTTGAATGGACTTTGAAAATGGAAGCCAGAGGATGAATGTTGGTACCATTACTGAATGATTTTTTCCCCTCATTATTGCTCAATTGAAAAGCCAGTGGGGTTAACGCAAAGTGATTTTAACCTTTTCTCTTCCTAGCTGAATAACTCAAAGTGTTTTTCAGTGATTCTTACGACAAATGGTATCAAGATGGCTAAACGTCTTATCTGAAAAACTAGGAAAAAGAAACTCTATTAGTTTAATGTTTTTTTTTTTAGATATTAAACATTTTGTGGATTAGAAAAATATGCTGTAACACGATTTGGAGAATTTTACTGTTGCATTCGTTAAATATATATATATATATATATATATATATATATATATATATATATATATATATATATATATATAGGCTTATATATATATATATATATAACTTAATAATATAATATAATATTATTATAATAATTATATAATTATTATATTATCTTAATAATATTGTAATATATATATTATATATAATATAATAATATATTATACATATATATATTATATATATAATAAATATATATATATATGTTAACATATATATACGATAAATATACATATATATAATATATATATAATACATATAATATAATATATATAGTACATATATCATATAATTATATATATAATATAGTATATATATCCTTATATATATTATATATAATTTAATATTTTAATATATTATTATGATATTATATAATTATTATATTATAATAATATTGTAATATATATTATATATAATATAATAATATATTATACATATATATATATATATAATAAATATATATATATATGTTAACATATATATGATAAATATATATATATATGATAATATATATATATATATATATATATATATATATATATATATATATATATATATATATATATATATATATATATATATTATATATATAATATAATTATATATATAATATATATACCTAGTATATATTATATATAATTTAATATTTTAATATAATATTATTATAATTTTCTATAATTATTATATAATAATATTGCAATATATATATTATATATAATATAATAATATAATATATATATGTGTTATATATATATATATATATATATATATATATATATATAATAAATATATATGATAACATATATATGATAAATATACATACATACATATATATATATATATATATATATATATATATATATATATATATATATATATATATATATATATATATAGGTAACTATACTCTGTTTCGAAAAACCTTCGAATTTTTGATTTGTCAATAATCAAATCAATCTTGAAGAAAAAGTTTTTTTTTTAAAAAGAAAGAGCTAGAAACATGAATGTCTGTCAAAAAATCGCACAAATACAGGTTTAAAGCCCAAAGAAAAAACTTCGACACGAGTAAACAACTAACAAAAGAGCTCAATACAACTGTAGAGCAGACCTAGATAAACCTAGTGACCCAGACAAATCTACTCAGGTTTCACCTAAGCGTATCGTCAGGGAAAGCTGGCCGCTTAGGTGAAACCTGTGTTGGTTTGTCTGGCTCACTAGGTTTATCTATCTATCTATCTATCTATCTATCTATCTATCTATCTATATATATATATATATATATATATATATATAGTTTTAAGGTATGCTACATTTATGGGTTAAAGTTCTCAATATAAGGGGTAGAGCGTAGGTACATATAAAGATTAACGTTGAGATTAACTGCCTAGGATTGGGTTTAAACACGAAACAAACATTTGCCGCTGTCTGAGGTTTGACCTCGATGACCACGTTCATATCATATATATATATATATATATATATATATATATATATGTGTGTGTGTGTGTGTGTGTGTGTTTGTGTGTGTGTTTTCAAAATAATGATTGAAATGTGGAATAAAATGACAGAAAATATATACCTAAGTTTCATAGATTACACAAAGGCATTTGATAAAGTACGACACGAAGAACTTCTTAAAATTTTAAGAAACATTGATCTACGTTAAAAAGATGTTGAAGATATGACATAGAAATCTATACATCAAACGAATATTGGGCAAAATGGGATAAAAATTTTATCGCGTTTTGTCGCTAGAAGGAACTTCTTCAAAGACTAATAATGTGTTTATCGATGGAGTTAGTTACCAGAAAAAGAAATTGCCAAATTAAATTGTCTCCCTGGGTGGTGAAAAAACATAGATTAGATATGCATGCTTGAAAACGAGCAGCAAGTTTGAAGATGAGAAATCACTACAGATTTAAATGTCGCTTCAACTGAACCAGCTTTGATGATGATGAAATACATTTAGGCAACGCATGTTAAGAATTACATGATACTTGTTCATCAATATAATCGAGTTCCCTAACAGATCCCATTTCTGCATATCTCTGAGTCTAAAGTTAAGTTTCAACATTTTATGCATTTTCCAAATTATTTTTTGAGTTATTCCACTAGTACAAGGCCGAAGAGCTGCTTTATGAACGTAAGAAGTGCTGATTATGAGAATATGTAAGAAATGTAACGATAAAGCCTTGAATTGAAGAATTTAAGATTGTAGTGATCGGGGAAGAACCCTTTTGGATCCTTGTCGTTTTTTAGATATATATCAGGTCATCCCATAAGTTCTGTCCGAATTTTACCTTTTTGTTAAAATGAACGAAATTTAAAGAGTATCTTATAATGTTTAATGGAGGTGAACATTATTTTTATGTTTAGATGCATTTAAACTGATCAAATTTTATTTCAGAGAACAATAAAATTAAATTGTGTTTGATTAAAACAACTGCTAACATGGAAGTACCGAAGAATCATTTGAGGCACATAATGCTTTATGAGTTCAAGAAAGGAAACTCAGCAGCTGAAGTGGCTAGAAACATTCACTCAGTTTATGGAGAGGAATGTGTGAATGAAAGAACTAGCAGAAGATGGTTTTAAAAATTCAGAGGTGGAGATTTCACTCTTGAAGATGAAGATCGAACCGGACGTCCAGTTGAGTTTGATGAAAAGCTTCTTGAAACAGCCCTTGAAGAAAATCCTGCTTTATCAGTTGAGGAATTGACAGTGGTTCTCAGTTCAAACCATACAACTGTTCATCGTCATCTTCAACAACTTCGAAAAGTTCCTAAACTTGGAAAATGGATGCCTCATGAATTGTCTGAAAACAACCTCAAATCCCGAGTTGACATCTGCTCTTCTCTCCATTCTCGCCAACTTGTTTCACCTTTTTTGGATAGACTTTTGAATGGCGACGAAAAATGGATCTTTTATCGAAATGTTAAGCGTCGTAGACAGTGCCTTGGTAAAGAGGAAGGACCCCAGCCACAGCCGAGAAGGGAACATGGGCAAAAGGTTCTTCTTTCAATCTGGTGGGCTCGCCAAGGAATAATCCACTTTGAATTCTTACCACCTAATGCAACAATTAATGCTCAAATATACTGTCAGCAATTAGAGCGTTTGAACCAAGCTTTGAGGAAAAAAGACCTGCTCTAGTGAATCGAAAAGAGGTAATGTTTCATCAGGACAATGCGCGACCCCACACAGCAAGAATCACGTCACAAAAGATCGAAGAACTTGGTTGGGAGAAAATTCCTCATCCACCTTATTCTCCCGATCTTGCTCCTTCAGACTACCATTTGTTTCGTAGCTTACAGAATCATTTGGAAGAAACAGCTTTTGTAACACAGGAAGAGGTTAAAACTGACATTTGTGAGTTCTTCAAATCAAAGTCAAAAGAATTTTACAGTAATGGAATTAGTAAGCTTGTTAATAGATGGAAGGAAGTCATAGATAATCAGGGAAAATACATTGTTGATTGAATCTGTAATTAAATGTAACATTTGGTCCCTTGTTTTCTTTATTCAAAATTCGGACAGAACTTATGGGATGACCTGATATAACACATTCTAAAATTTCATAGTATATTTAAACTTTACATAGGCAAATATTATTTCTCCTTAAACATTGTGCATGCTAATTATTTAGTATATTCACTGTCAATAATAGTCATTAATGCGTGTATTTGTTAGTGGAAGGAGAAATTGGCAAGGTATCTACAAAGTCCGAGTGTTGTCGTTCTTATCTAAAGCCTGATAAACAAATTCAGTAATAACCGTTCACACATCGGCGGTTGACTTAGAGAATATTTGTCTGAAAGAAGGCCATGCGAAGGGAGATACTTAACCAATTAGATGTTGATTGGAGCCTCTAGTACCTTACCAAAAAGAGGTTAAACACTAATAGGACGATAAATCCAGGGGTCAGAAGTTTCACCAGTGTTCTTAAAGACGGGGGATATGGAACAGGATTTCCAACAAGTTGCAAAGCACGGAGCAACAAATCATTTGTTGCAGAGTTTAAAGCCAGTCCAGTAACACATTTCATTCGGACTATTGCAGGAAGATAACGTCAACCTTTTGGGGATCCAGTTTGGAGACAGCTATTAAAATGATTGTGGAGTTTACGATTACCAGCAATGCGGTGTTATGAACTCTGGTCTTGACTTTCTTTAAAAAAAATTCAATTTGTCTAATACTTTTGCACCTTAGAATAATCTTCCTTTCCTATTTATTAAAAACGACTGGTAGAGACCTGCTCGATTTCATTTGATTCTGAACTACAACGAACGAGAACTGCGTTCGATTTGTCTCTTTATGTCATACAGTGACAAAGACTTCGGTGAAATACAGAGATCAAATAATGTACAAACCGGACAAAAAAAAACCTTTTTTTTTTAGTTCCTTTACTTCTATTCAAACAAATACGTGGCTTGATTTTTTTTCTCTCGGCGCGGTGACGAAACGCAACAGGAATGTTCACATTACATGAAGTGAATTGATTGTCCGACGATGCCAGTTCAGTCGGAAGCCATTGAGGAATCATGCAAAGTGAAAACAAAAATCAATATATTGCTGAACACTTCGGCAGGCTGATGTGATTGCAAGTGATAAATTGGGCTGATGAGCTTTACTGGATACAAAGGAAAGAGTCTTTCTCGCCTCTTTTCTTTCATTCTCTATTTTGTTGTCTAAGATATACTTGATTGGTCTTTATCTATCCATCTATCTATCTATCTATAAAATTATCTATGGGCACCTCGGGGTGGTGTAATGGCTAGCAAGCTTGTCTCGCTAGAACAATTACGACTGAGTAGTGAGTTCAATCCTCACTGGGTACCCCTTACTTTTGGCCTTGTGCCACATACAAGCTATGCTTGGAAAATCACTATGGGTACCTCTAGGTTAGCAAGCTTGTCTCGCTGAGAACTATTGCGACTGAGTAACCCATACTTTCAGCCTTGTGCCACATCTGAGCTGCGCTTGGAAAATCACTATAAAATTATCTATCTATCTATCGCTTGTATATATCTATTTCATATGTTCTCTTTATTTTTGTCTTTATCCATCTGCTTGATTGTATTAACAATTCTTTCTTTCTTTCTATCTATCTATCTATCTGTGAATTTTATTTGTGTAACGTTTAGGGAGTCTCGGTGTAGCATAATTGTCATTGAGGTTCTTATTAACCATTACTACTGAGTAGAGAGTTCGATCTTCACTAGGTACTCTATAGAAAGACTCGTCATTAAATAACCCAACAAATATTGACATATTGCAAAATCAACCATCCTAATCGATCTATCTATTTAGGTGTTTCGGTATGTGAGGGGTCATGGTTTTCAGCTTACTACTGAGTAGTAATTTAGATCTTTTGAAGATTACTCATAATTTCCTAATAAATAAAGAACCATTAGGAGAACGGTGAATAATTTTTAAAAAGATGGAACAGTAGAGAAGAAGACTGGATCAGAAGGTCACAACAAGGAAATGGAATCATTATTTCAACTTAAAACTAAATATAATAATAATAATAATAATAATAATAATAATAATAATTATTATTATTATTATTATTTATAAAAAATCTAAGCCTGCCTCAAAATAAATCAAAGCTCAATTAAAAAATTCCAAAAGATTAATAAATTCTCTTGATAATATCGCCTCGAGAGTTGACCCAAGTCTTTTGAGTGAAATTATTAGTCGATAGTTGTGCTAGTAGCTAATCGTAAGTGCTCACCTAATGGGCAGACAAGCTATTTAGCCTTGGTTGGTAATCTATCTAGAGATGACCTCTTGTTATATACAACACCCATCTCCCTGTAACCTGATAAAAGCACAATGGCTGAAATGCTGTAAAAAGAAATAAGTCATGTGATTTCTCAATCTTACTCTGATGCAAATAGCGCCACGTTTTGAGACTCTGGTTTTTACCTACGATAGCTTTGTTCGCGTGATTGTGAAAAGTTTCTAATTATGTTCGCTCTTAATCGGACAGCTCTCTCTCCTACCATGCCTCTCTCCCTCTCTATTTCTTTCTCTCTCTATTTTTGGTGGAAGCGGAAGGAAGCCATTCTGAAATTTCCATTTTAATGATTTTCAAAGGCTCATACAACTCTTGCAACTCGCATAACAACAATATATTTTTATTTTTTTTATGGTCGATTCTCACAGGTCTAATCCGGTTCAGACATGATTCCCGTACGTTGGTTTCACTAAGGCCTCTTACCATCCAGGAATGAGTAGGCACACATGGCTTCTTTCAAGTTCTCGTTAAGGGATTGGAAGTCATCACTCTTTCACAAGGAGTATTATTATTTCAGCAAAGAGTAGTAGTTGTAGTAATGGCGAGTAGTTGTTTGTAATTGGAGCAGAGGGTTCGAAGATGACATAAAGTCAGTTTGCTTTAACATTATTATTTAGTAGATAAAGAAACATGAAGAAATTGTATTGTGTGATGCTAATAATCTTAGACCAGATATGTGGTTGTTGCAGTCAACGTCTTCCTCGTATTCCCATATGTCCCAGTCAATTCATCCTCAAATTTCCAGTTATTTTAACCTCTTCCAGTCTTCTTCTTCTTCTTCTTCTCATTATTATTATTATTATTATTATTATTATTATTATTATTATTAATAATAATAATAATAATAATAATAATATTTCCATTGATTTTTGGTATGTACGCATTTTCCGGGTCACAAACAGAGACCCAAGGTCAGAAATGGGATGATGACATTTTTCACTGAGCATTTTTTGAGAAAAAAACAAACAAAAAAATCACCTAAGATCATATATATTTTACATACTTGTGAGTATATTATTTTGTATTTCTTTAAGGCGTGTGCTAATAGGAATCTCCTCAATGAGTCTATTGGAATCTTTTCCAATCAATCCGAGGGCTCCAACTACTGCTGGAATTGTTGATGTCGCCATGTGCCACATTTCTGAGATTTCGATTTTAAGGTTCTTGTATTTTGATAGTTTTTTTGAAGATCATCAACCATGCATTAGAGTTTGCAGGGACTGACAATAGGAAGGCGCATTTTGTTTTTGTGGTAATTTCTACTTAGCAAGCATTGGTCTTGTACAGCAATTATTATTATTATTATTATTATTATTATTTCCTTGGTTTTCTGTTGTATACACTTTTCCTTCCGGGTCTCAAACACAGATCTAAGGTCAGAAATGGCTTAATGACATTTGCCAGTTATCATTTTAGTAACAAAAACAAGATCGCACCGATTTTACATAGATAAGGCTCTTCGTAATGTGTGAGCTGTACTTGTGAATACATTTTTTTGTAATGTTTTAAGACATGGGATAGCAGGAATCACTTCTACGAGTCTATCAGAACCTTTTCCAATCAATCCGAAGGCCTCAACTACAACTGGAATTATTGATGTCCTCATGTGCACATTTTTGAGATTTCCACTTCAAGAAACTTGTATTTTGAGTTTTTTAAGCTCGTCAAAGATACATTACAAAATGCAGGGACTGCCATGTTAATAAGAAAACACATTCTATTTTTTTTTTTTTTTTTTTTTTTTGGTGGTGGTGGTGGTGGGGAGCCTGGGAGTCACGATATCTGGGCAATTAACTTTGATTGTTCTGTCTGTGGACATCGTAAAGTCCCATAAAATTGTTAATGGTCCTATCTCTGTAACCGGGTCAGAGTGTGGTTCATACCAGTTTCTATTATTATTATTATTATTATTGGTGGTATTAGTAGTATTAGTATGAGTATGGGTAGTTTAAGGGAAATCATCGCGAAAAATATAATCGGCAACCTGTGTTCAAATTTCCGCTACACTGTTTTGTCCATTTTTGTACTAACGCTATCGTGAAAGGAGGCATAGATCTACAGTGTGCGATGGGTAAATTGTCACCATTTTATATTTTTAATTTTGCGCATGCGCGATTTTTATTTTATTTTGTCTACTGCACAGTATAGTAGGGTCAGTTGAGTACCGTCTGAGAGAAAAAAAAAAGAGCAATTTACTCCGCCAGAAATTTGGAAACGGCATGCTGTACTGCTTGGCATTCACATCAGAAGCGCTAATACGAACATTAGAGAGTGTTTGGGTGTCAATCTGAGGAAAATGCATTAGTATTCGGAAAGAGTTGGTTGACTCTAATGGTGATTACGGAGGTACGGTGGCTCAGAAAACTTCCTATAATCGACCTCATAAGAAAAGAACTCCTGAATCTGTTGGTGACGCAACACGGAGGCCTACATCAGTGACATGAGAAGGTAGTGCTGTTCCTGGTAAAGAGAGTGACTGTTGGAATACCCTATGTCTGGAAACAGACCCCTGCACCATGCCACACAAGCAGGAGAATCTATTCATAGCTGTCAGGCAATTTCTCCGATGATATCACCCCTTACATCTGTTCACCTAACTCCCCAGACTGCAACCCCCTTGATTATTATGTGTGGGGCACAGTTGAGTGAGAGATCAACAAAAGTCCTTGTAACACCAGAGATGAATTGAAGGCAAGGATTATAGCAGCATTCACCAACTTAAAAAGGAGACCGCCCAGAAGAGTTGCAGGAGATTCTGAAGTAGTCTGTAGGTTATGTTTAAGCCAATTGCGATTTTATTGAATAAATTATATCAATGATATCAGCTCTACTAGACTGTTTCAAATTCACCAGTAATGA
Source organism: Acanthosepion pharaonis (assembly GCA_903632075.3). Classification (NCBI taxonomy): domain Eukaryota; kingdom Metazoa; phylum Mollusca; class Cephalopoda; order Sepiida; family Sepiidae; genus Acanthosepion; species Acanthosepion pharaonis. Next base: position 3,886,075 of record CAHIKZ030005407.1, on the reverse strand, counting down.
TGGCCATAACTGTCGCCTTCATGTTCTTCAAATACCCTATGCTCTTTGTAAAGTGTTTTTCTATTTTTTTAAATCGAGTTCACCCTAAGCAAGGCAGTAAAGCCACAATGACAGAAGAGGGTTATTGGATTCGGAAGAATTAGAAAGCAGAAACATTACTAAGGAGCGAGTAGAAGAAGAGTAATCAAGAGGACAGTAGATAGCGATTGACATTGCATTTCAATTTTTGTAAACTAAAGTTGGCTGGAAAACATTGAGCCGAAAGTTAGTTCCACAAGCGGGGAAGTCCGAAAAAAAAAAAAACAACAAAGGAACTGTTAGCATAGAATTTACGGTTACATCTCACCAACTGAACTGTGAATTGACGATATCTCGACGCCAGCCAAGTACAGTGCTTAAATTTAAAAAAAATATACAGTTACCATAGCGATAGTTATACTGTAAAAATATACAGAAATGTAGCAGAAGGCCAAAAGGAGGAATGGAGAAAAGATGGTTTTGTTCTGTCCTATAATTAAACTTAGCTAGCCACAATTACATATATTCAAACATATATTCCTTACACCAAAACAACACATTTTTACTTACCATTTTTACGACATCCGTCATAATACCGCAGAATCCTCATGATCTCCTAACTAGTCGGCGGTGTGGAACAATAATTTAAAATATTGTATTTACAATATGAACAATTATTCACAAGAAACTAAATAAAATAGGGTTAGTAATAACCGCCCCTCCTTAATTGTGGCAGAAACATCAGTTAACTGGATGAAATCAATGGGGGACTTTAATAATATAAAACACTTATTCGTCCAACCATTCACATAAGCGTACACTCATTCAAACATAACAAGAAATACGAAACTCACACCCGAAAAACGAAAAACGGCTCCGCATCCACCAGAGGACTCACATCTGTGGTTACCTTAAGGGTGTGGGAGGGGGAATTAAACTACAGAAAATCGGAGCAGATATAACTGGGACCAATGAACATATATCTGACATTAGAAAGAAACCTAGCAATAAAAAACAACTCTAAACTAGCCTACTTTTGGGCGTGGTTACCAATGTTAAATACATTTACAACAAAATTCTTATGCTTAACTGGCATCAGAGTTGGCATCTCGTACTCTTTTCATACGCGCAAGACTAAGCCACCTTTTGCGAAATTCTGATGGAGGGAGCTGCCGCCTTTCCGTTCTGACCTTGACTTTAAGCTGATGCTGAAAGAACAAGATAAGCTTGGAAGAGTTGAACTTTTCGCCTCCATAGTATTCCTTTTGACGTGTCCTCCAAATCACGACTCTCATAACTCCTAGCAGGCATAAGAACATATAGTGTTCAACCTTTGTCAATGGTGGCACCACATTGCTACATACTGAACTGGTCCGATTATTTGGCAATGTCGATCCGATGCATTCCTACTTTCCTCTGCACACAAATCAGCGGCCGCGTATTTGTTTCCCCGGAAGATATGATTTTTACCCTCACCCTAACTACCATAGTTTGATCTTTCTTCATAAACAAGGAGGTCAACTCTGCCCTAGCTAAGGCTACATCCCCACTATCACGGAATTTAATCTTCCGATCAATTTTTCCTCACATGCCGTTTGCGCCGCTAATCTAGATTGAATCAACGACTATACTCAGCAGCAAACGACCTAATTTTGGATCTGAATTTGTCCCACTTCATATTTCCAACCACAGCCTCCGTCAATTCCCGCTTTAGCATTAGTAGCAACTGGTCCTGCAAATCTTGCTTACCAAATAATGATGAGATCGATTTCCAGTAGCCGGCTATCTTAACTTTATGCTTATCTAAGTTTGCACGAACCCGGGCGAGCCTATGATCCGAGTGAAATATATAATGAAAACTTGGACACTCTAAGAACACTATATCGACGCTCTTAACTCAGCTCAACATTGTCATTGGTCGCATAAACCCCATTGAGACGAAGAGCCTTATCCATTATAGTAACATCCTGCAAGCAAAGCCTACCATCGGATCTGCGAAGACAAGCGCACACGCTGCGTTCAAAGACTTGCTCACCAGCCAGGAAACTCTTCTCTAACGCCCATCAGAACGTTGAATAGAGGAAAAAAAAACCCTAGACAGAATGTTTTGCCGATCGCAAGTTGAAAACTGAATCTCCTGTACAGAAAATGCATTCACCCCGAGACGCTAATGGTCGCGATAGAGCCTTGCCTTGCGAAACTCCGACCTCATGTCTCGGTCATTTGAACTAGCTAACCAGTGCCATTATCAGACCGATTAGTGTTGCGCTTCTGCATTGAATATGGCCGGGGTGACGACACCGATGGCCTGTCCCATTGAACCTGTTCCCATCTCATTCTAGATTGTACCATCAAGAAACAGGTCACCAATGTCCCAGGAGAAAGTGAGTTTTAATGCTTTATACAGGTAGCCGGTGAGCAAAAAGCGGGAGCCTCCCTGAACACGATCATTTCAATTTTTTTACATAATCGTTTTCAAAGAAAGCTCATGAGGGAAACATTCCCAAAACGTGGTTAGCATTCTCGATCATGGATATTATTTGTTGTCCAAGCACACAAGACCTCACCGTCAATAATCTTTTGGCTTTAGGAAAGTTTTAAAATTTTCTATGTCTAAACGGTTTATTGTTTTCATCTTCATTAAACATTTTAGATCTTTTATTTTCCTTGTCTGTTTTGCTACATTTTCCTCTTGATTTTGGTTAACCGGCAAACATCTTCCCCAGTATTATAGACAGGGTTAGAGATTTTTGTGGTGGATTCGTTAGTCAGTCGACTGACTTGTTTACCTTTTATGATGTTCTGATTTTTGGGTGTGCTGATGGGAGGTTGGACAGGTGTAGACATTTTATTGGCTGAGAATGGGGGTCTTTATGAGGTTGGCCATTTTGGAAGGGGTGGGGTCAATGATTTTACCATTGGAGATGATACCATGTGATACTGTCTGACATTTGGGGAAGTCGGTGCTGAGGAAGAAAGGCAAATTTTCCAACAGATTACTGACTTTCAAAGGCTACAGTTGTAATTTCTCTGCTTTTTCAAAATTAGGTTCATATTTAAGCCGTTAACTTCTTATTTATTCGGCATAGCTAACCGGGAATCGCCTTTGAAACTGAAAGAGGAAGTGGGGCTGCATGTGTCTTTACTCGTATGGGGCTTCCGTGGAATGAGGTCCCGTTGGCTGGAAAACATGGAGCCGTAATGGAGTCAAGCGAGAAAAGTCAGCAAAAAAATAAACTGTTTACGGTTATATTTCGCCATCTGAATTATGAATTGATGAGATCTCGACATCCCTCTAGTACATTGCTTAAATTAAGTCACGGTATCATAACGAAAAGCTACTCCGAACAATTACCATGCAAGTATTTATAGAAAAGGCACAGTGAGGCAAACTTATGGCAGTAAAAAGGTAACTGAAGCCGAGCCGTCAGATCAGGGCCAGTAATATTGCTAATTGTCGTTTCGGTCTTATCATGGAGATCTGGATAAATAGTAGGTGCAACGGACCATATGTGGAAGCAATATTCTAATCATGGACAAATAGTAGACTTATAGTTATGTAAGATAGATTCTGGAGAGAAATATTGTCTCGCACCAAACAGTGAACAAACTTTCTTAGCAGCGGGACCCGCAATCCTGAAATTTTGGATTCCCAAGATTTCATTACTACGATTGTTTTCGGATTCCCCCATCTTGGCTTCTACTGATAAAAGGACACAACTCTCTAACTTTCAATAGCTCATATTAAAATTTTAAAAAACTACAAACTACAGTGTTTCAACATAAAATTGTCCGTGTTTTCGACTTTACTTGTAGCCCAACATATCATATCATTTTTTTTAATAAGACCGACGCTGTGAGCAAATTAAAAATATTTCCGCTCGGATCCAGACGAGCAATCGTGAAATTTTGGATATTTTCATTACTGCAATTGTTTTCGGTGATTTTTAACGTGACTTTTTGCCACGAATTTTTTGTACAATAACAATTTTTATAATTTGGAAATGAATTCGGGAATAATCGAAATTTTGAGAATAATTGAAATTCTGTTTGTACAGAAAGCAAGGGCCTGCGTGCATAAAATTGTCTTTAAATTACGTGGCGGCAGAAGAATTGTCGTTGAACTTTTAAAAAGTAAGTTTAAATATAAATGCAATACTTAAATGGGGCGATTAATTTTGAGTTCTTCTGTAGTTTATTGTTGCCTATCGCATCTACTCCTCCCTACCTATTGTGATGAAGACCAAATCAAGAGCATAAATGTCGCCCGATAGTTTTAAGCTAGTATTATATAATCTTTACTTATACAATATTATTAAAACCCTAATTTTATTCACTATGAAACACTGTTTAGTAAACTCATCTCACAAACAATTACTTGTGAAGGGAGTTTGATTCTTACCGAGTGCTCTACTCTTTGTTTCAGACAAATCGGAGTTTATTAAATGTCTCTGCAGACCTCCCACGCGCTGTCAGCAACCACAAATATCGTTAGAAAGATGCGTATAATTCAATGGCATTAAGTGCGATCTAATGTTTTATTTGATTTCCACTCCGCAGCAAATAATTGTTTTTGAGGAAGAAGGGGTTCAATTAGTGTTTGCTTTCAGAATCATTTCTTCTACCTTCCAGAAATTTGGTTCTCCAAGCGAAAATCTTCGACAGTGAATGCAGAAATATTAATCATTCTATAGAAGTTAAATTCTTTCTATTCATTTTATTGGATCTGACCCTGTTGCTTTTTCTTGGTATGAGACTCAGATAATATAAAAACGAGTGTATTGGAACGCTTTCGCCTTCGAGGGATATCCTAGTATAAAAGTAATTACTCAAGCTTTTGCATCCGACAGAAATAAATAAGTCTACCAAAAATTGGAAAAAAAGCAAGTACATTCAATATTTGCTAAAACTAACGAGAGAGTAAAACAGTTTAAGGCCTTAAGGTTTTTTTTAAAATAATATTTTTAAATTCGTGAAAGTAAGGTCAATTTATTTCTTTATATTGTAAAGAGTTAGATTAATCTTTGAAAACGTAAACTTGTATATATTTTTTGCTGATAATTGACCCCCAAAAAAGCCAGAGGGTCACTCAGGGTAGAGGGTTACTTAATAAGATTTTAAGAGAGAGGGAAGTAAGACAGTATTATGAGGACGAGTAGAATAAATATCGGTTGACCCTGGACTAAGATTGTAGGAAAGCAACATCTCGTCAGTTTATCCCATAAAGTATCAGTTCTGAAGAAGAAGCTATCTGAATGGAAGTTGCTTTATTTTTTAAACGAGGATGGCAATGGTTTGCCATTGTCAGCATGGCATGGCGGTTTCTAGCTGCGAATGTCTGAACTGATGGGACCAAGGAATATAAGTAGTCAACATTTTGTCTGTGGGACTTCCAGAGATTAAGGCTAATTATTTGACACCCGTATATTGTAAGTAGACAATGTTTAGTTTGATACAGCGATTCATCGCGAAGGTAAGATCGTAATGCGACGACTTTCCAAATGGAGTCGATTTTTTCTTTGAAAATAAGCCTCGGACACCGACAGCTCGTGTAAAAGCGCGTACCTGACTCTTTTGACTAAGGTCGCGTCTACTTATCATCTCTCAGTTGCGTCAATGTCTTTGGGCAGAGTGCGCTCAGGGGCTTCTCTGTCAAAGGACAGAGAGCCATTTGAGGAAAATAATACTGGTTGGTGCCCACCTCTGGGGAACAGCTGTCCGGGGCCACGCCCTCTCATTGCAACAGAGGGAGGGATCGGCGCTCGCACTGAGGCCAGCACAACCCACGGTTGCTGTGGCTGAGAAGAATTTTTGTTCCTGTCCCGGGCATACGCGTTCGGGTACCCACCTAAAAATAGACCTTGTGTCACATCTCGTTCTAGGGGGTGGGGGCAGAATAAATACCTCGTTTAAAAGTGCGCAGCTGTCTCAAACACCAACGAAGCTATACGACACTTAAATCCTATATTTTAAAGACCAATCAAATTAATTTTCAATCATTTTGTCTGACGCACGGGGAATTTGTCATAATTGTTATTTGATTTCGTCTTTCCGTCTCTTCTGATTTCGTATAAATCTACTTGACGCCATATTTGAAAATGAAATTCTAATGATAGAAGACAAAATATGAATTACAGGTTGTCCCAAATGACGAATTTCAGACTTTCATACATGATTAGAATTTATATCTTTCTATTTTTTTTTTTTTTTCGTAATTGAAATGTCTGGGAAAGAAAGACATTATTTAATGAGTAATCGACTCAACAAACTACTCGTGAAATATTTTCAAGTTAACAAGGATTTAAATGACGTCATCCTTGGTACTGAACATGACACATCTGCATTTGGCTAGGATCTAGTCTTTAAAGAATACACGGCAAAAACCTTACTTGATCCCTTACCAATTCCAGAATATCACCTATACACCCTTGTGCAAATTAATTGAAACAGCCACTTCAGTTTCCTTTCTTTCACCAAACGCTCAGTTTTAGACTCATTGAAGTGACAGGGTGTAATCGATTTCTATTTTTCCTCAGATTAGGTCATTTTCAGTTATGTGTAGTAATATGAATCTATTTTCGAGGTGTATGGTTAAATTTACTTACCCTTGAAAAATTTTGCGTCATCCGTGATTGCATCACTTTTGTCTCGACTGTCAATTAGTTGTCCTACGGTCATTGTCTGCTATGGACGTTACTCCAAGAAAGCGTATGAAAATTGTAACGCTGAACGAACACACTGGCATGCCTTAGCAGTGAGCAAATCAGAGTACTATAGACTGGACTGGAAACTCTCTTGATTTAAATCCAATCGAGAATCTGTGGTCGATCTGCAAGGAACAACTTTGTGGAATGGACATACGAAGTATTAGCATGTGCACTGGGGTATGTTTCATTGGAAAAATACGAAAAAAATGTAAATAATAATGGAATTATTCGTTATGTTTCAATTACAAGAGTTATACTAATGAAGAAGAGTCGGGTCACAATAGACTTCCACGCATGTAAAAGTAATTAATGTTTTAAAATTATTTCTTATTGCTACAAACGTTATTTCTAGTGGATACACGTGTTTGAATAGAAGTTGTTTTCTTTGTAAATTAACGTCTATCGGGTAACCGAGCCTTGCGATTGATAATTTAGTCTTGATATACATTAAACTTTGCTTTGCGTGATATATTTCTTTGTGGCAGCGACAAATAAACACTATGCTAAGGGCATAAGTGGTAGATTTATAGATATGTAAGATAGATAAGATAGATTCTGGTGAGAAATATTGTCTTTCACCACACAGTGAACAAACTTTCTTAGCAGCGGCATCCCACAATCCTGAAATTTTGAATTCTCAAGTATTCAGTGCTGTGATTGCTTTCGGATTCCGCCATCTTGGCTTCTACTGATAAAAAACAATTAAAGTGACGCAGCTCTCTAACTTTCAATAGCTCATGTTCAAATGAAAAAAATACTGTTCTCAGATTACAGTGTTTCATAATTAAATTGTCCGTGTTTTAAACATTACTCGTGGAAGCCGTAGCCCAGCATATAATATAATTTTGGAATCAGGCCGACTCTGTGAGCAAATTAAAACATTGCGGGCTGAATTCTTACCCACAATCCTGAAATTTTGGATTCCCAAGTTTTCATTACTGTGATTGTTTTCGACTATTTTTACGTGAATTGTTGCGACGAATTTTGGAAATAAACTTAGAAATAATCGAAATTAAATCACGAAATCCGATGAAAATCACCCATGAAATAAAAATAATTGTTTGCAGGGAGGGTAAGGACCTACGTACGTCAAATTTTCTTTAAATTAAGTGAGTGAATATTAGATCATTGATCAGAGGGAATGTCCATGGACTCAATACACTAGCAAATAACATGAATAGACTACCATGGATGGATATGTACAAATTTAAAAAAAAAATATTTTTATTTTTTTAATAATTTCACCCCAAGCAAGGCAATAAAACCGTTAAAGGCACAAGGGGATAGTGTTAGAAAATACGAGAGAAAAAACATTATTAAGTAGAGAGAACAATAAAATAAGAGGGATTAAGAAGGCAGAAAGTAACAATTGGTATCGCATTTAATCTTTTGAAGATCAAAGTTGACTGGGAACAAGAAACCGGAAGACAGTTACACAAGCGAGAAGTGCGATAGAAGAAACTGTCAGCATAGAACTTACGGTTACATCTAGTCATTTCTGTTGACCATGTTCACCAGAGTCTATGAATATAGAATACAGCGCAGTACGTAATCGGTTTAATGAAACAACGTCAAAGATTAACACTCACGAGTCAGACCCTCTACTGAATCTGACTATATCGCCAATACCACCAGCAGCTGTTCCGTAATTCTTCAGTCTTCGATATCAAAGGCTGGTAGTGAATATTCGGGAAAAACATGGCCGCCTTTATACACGTCGCATTGAATATTTTGAGCCTTCTGATTGGTTAAGCCTTCTATTGGTGAACTATAAAATGAGTCAGCTCATTTTGGCTGGCTCACTAGACACCAGGGTACCTAAAAATTCCATCTGTAAAATGCTTATACGTAGAATCAGAAAGAGATATGTAAAATTTCTAGGTCACATAATGAGGAAAGAGGGCTTGGAGAATTTGACACTCACAGAACATATTAAAGGCAAGACAGAGATAAACTTGTATGAATTGACTGTACACCGGGAGAGGGAAGGATAGTAAAATCAATCATTGCTAAGAGCTACAAAATATGAAATGTAGGAAACCATAATCGCCTAAGTCCGGAAGGTACACGGTAAATAAGATACAAGCGAATTGTCTTTTCAATCGAGCTAGTGAACATCGTTCACTTAAAGGCGCCCAAGTATCTGTGATTGTCTCAGTGTGCCTGTGCAGAGAGAATATTGTATATCGTAGGCTAGAGAGTTACCCGCCTTTATGCTTTAAAGTTTAGTATACAGTGTAGGATTAGGTCATTTTCAGTTATGTGTAGTAATATGAATCTATTTTCGAGTATTAAAAAGGCATGTCAACATATGCTACCAGGAAAAAATATAAAAAATAATATGTGCAAAGAAGTTTTATAAAAAAAAAAAGAAACAAGAAAACAGGTATCTAAATGGCAATAACTGGGTCGCATTCTTAGATGAGAGACACATATTCTCGCAGAAAAGGAGTATTTAAAGTTTTGAGTAGGTATCTCCACGAAATCGCTAAAAATCAGCATATCGTGATGAAAAAATGCTCCAAACTTAATGAAAATAAAGTGTTATCGTCAAAATGTTTATGTTATTATTAAGAGGAAAAACCAAAGTATTTTTTTTTAATTATTTTATTAATTTTTATCTTTTATCCTTTCTAGCATGTTCACAATTTTGGTTAAAATCTTGTTTTTTTTTTTCTTTTTTTTCCGTGAGCGGGTCAAAGAAAAATTAGTATTTAAGGTCTTTTTTTGGTGTTAAAAGCACATTGCTTTTCAAAATTCTTGCAAAAATCAACTAATTGTCTGATTTTAATGAAACTTTCAGAACTTATTCACATATGAATGAAATAATTTTGAACATGTTTTATAGTAAGTTATGGTAAAAATATTTTTTACATCTGTTACTTACCCTCTTGATTAATTTTATGAAAACGCGGGCATTCAACGTTGTAACTTTATTGATTATATTAGTTAAAAGCAGAAGTCTTTGAAGAATATAAATCATCTATTTTTTTGTAAAATTGAATCACTCCGTTACTGAAAATCAGTTATAACATAAAATACCCAATAAAAGACATTATTTAATTAGAAAAGCTTTTAATGGCTTTTATGAATAATATACGTTAAAGAAAATATATATCCATAGATAAATTGCCGTCTAAATTACACAAAAATTAAAATAACACTAACATCTCATTTTAACAGATATATTTACCAAAATGACACAGAAATATCTTGAAATACTAAACAGTAAATTTATTCAGTAAAATCACAATTAGCTTCGACCACGGCCTCAATACGACTTCGGAATCTCTTGCAACTTTTCTGGACGGTCTCCTTAATTAAGCTGGCGAATGCTGCCATAATCCTTGCCTTCGATTCATCTCTGGTGTTACAAGGAGTTTTATTGATCTCTCGCTCAACTGGGCCCCACACATAATAATCAAGGTGGGGGCTATAGTCCGGGGTGTTAGGTGGCCAGATTTAAGGGGTGATGTGGTCGCAGACATTGTCTGACAGCCATGACTAGGTTCTCTTACATGTGTAGCATGGTGCCGATTCCTGTTGCCAAACATAGTCTCTTCTAGCAGCCACCCTCTTGGCCCAGGGCAGCACTACTTCCTCAAACATTTGATGTAGGCCTCCGTGTTGTGTCTAAGGCCCTCAACAACAAATTCGGCAGTTATTTTCTTATTAGATCGATCAGAGTGAATGTTCCTAGCTGCCGCTCCTTCGTAATCACCATTAGACTCATCCAACTCTTTCTACATCCTCTGCACTGTCCTCAGATTGACACTCAAACACTTTGAAATGTTCGTATTGAAGCTTTCGGCGCGAATGCCAAACAGTACAGCATGCCGTTTCCAAATTTCTGGTGGAGTGAATTGAGTCATGATGCTCTTTTTCTTACAGACGATGTCCAACTGACCCTACTATACTGTGAAGTCGACAAAATCAAAAACAAATAACGCCCATGCGCGAAATTAAAAATATAATATGGCGACAATTTACCCATCGCACCTTGTATTTATATGTTTGTCATTGCAGGCAATATCTGAGTTCGTCATTTTCATTAATCAATACCTTTCGAAGCTGTGAATTTATGCGGATTGTCAGAACATATTGGCTACGGCGTGACATGTTTTGTGCGTTATAAAACAACGATTACTGGCTTATATATACAGAGATCAAATTCTAGCAATTATAAGCGTACTTCCGTGTACTTTACCATATATTCATTTGGCATCATCGAAAGGCTTACGGCCATATTTACGTTGAAACGTCAGCTCTCGTACGATCACCGAATTTAAGCAACGTCAAGTTTGGCCAGCACCTAGACGGGTGACCGCTTGAGCATGCCAGGTGCTCTAAGCTTGGGTGTATGGTTGGTGCAATGGATAATGGAAGTGAAATTGAGCCGAGTTCCAATTCTAATCGGGTTGGTTATATTCATTTACACACAAATACGCTTAGGAAATGTATGAATCCACCTCTTCTTCCCCTGCTACGGGTTAATAAGTAGTACTTGTATCAGTAAAAAAAAATATGGCTTTAGATAATGTGCAAAGTGTTGATAGGTCGTAAAAACATATTACTCACTCATATTCGTTTCTACATCATTACTTTAAATGTGTGTGTATTTTGTACATATATATTTCCTCAATACTGTTCTTGATATATAAAAATATATATAGTTATCTCATATTTTATATACTGTTTATACGCTAATTTTTATATACAAATATTTAAGCAAATGCTTTGTTTATAATAAACAGTATTAACGACATTTACCAGCCTGAATGTCAAGGAAATTCCATAGAAAATATGTGACCTCCGACAGGAAACGAACCTGTATCCTACACGGAACTGTCATATAGCCTGACGTGCTATACCATTTAGATATAGAAGACGCGTCCGGTTAGCAAGTTCAAATTACTGTTTTTAAACTACAAATTTGCCATGGTTTCTCTCGAACGCTCATATCTGCTCGAAGCGTATCTTAACATTGTGTGCGCTTCTGTGTGTTCGTTTACTTCTAAGTATTATCTTTGGAAAAGAGATGAATCCATCTGATCTCTAGCTGTAGGTCAGATAGCACTTCAGACCAGGCTGTCATGGTTTGTGTGGCAGCCAATCTAGGAAAAGGATCGCTATGAATCCAAACAGATGCCGAAGAAAGCATTTATTTCATCGAAGTTTATTTGACTGCTCATTAGTCTACAAGTGATAATCCGTTAGTCGTATAGAGACTCATCTTTTTTTATACGGTATTTTTTCCTATGAGGATAAATAATATATTTAACGGGATGAAAAATGGTTTCCCTGATGGAAAAAAGGGATGCAGGTTTAATTTCTGTCAGAGGCACATTTTTTCCTTTATTAGGACTTCTCAGTTTAGGCTGGTTGTTATTAATTTCACTCTTTCATAAAAACAAAAACAGGAAGAGCAAATGAAACACAAGTACCCACTAAAAAAATAACGTTTACACTAATAAGAAATCCTTTTCAAATACATACATACATATATATATATATATATATATATATATATATATATATATATATATATATATATATATATAAAACAATACACGGACAAAACAATAATGATAGTCTGTTTATGTTTACATGGAAGATTTCAAGCAGTGACAAACTCGTGCATACAAGACGCTGGAAGCGAAAATCTCACCGCAGTTCATTGTTTAATATACGGTAAAGTAATTGTAAGCTTTGATAATGGCTTTATGCAAGCCGAAAGCTTAGATAGGACTAAAAAATATGTATCAATATTACGTCATGAGCTGCGGTGGGATTTTCGCTTCCAGCGTCTCTAGCCACACTGATGAGCTGTGATACAGCAAAACAGTCCGTCTGTGGATGACAATATATATGCTACTGAAAAATTTATTTCGGTTGAGCTCTCTGGGGAGAAAGTGTGCGTTTGTAAACAGTGACTATTACGGCTATTAATGCAAAACTCTTCGATAAGTCGAATCAAGTTCACTCAGTCATTGTGTGTTTATCTAAAAATAAATACGCTTAAATTCACCTTCACCCCTGCCATGCGCCAATGAGCTGCTGAAACAGTCTGTCTGTGAATGACAATATATATATATATATATATATATATATATATATATATAGGAGAGGTGCGTGCAAACTAATTCATGCCTGCCCCTTTGTGTTTATGTGATAGAAGAAAACCTTATTAAATGATTAAAGCTAAATTTTGCAATGTTTTGATGTAATTCTCCGGATACCAGACTCAGGCATTTTGTTTGAATTTCAATTCTGCCGTGACGGCATCTCTGCAGCCCTTAGCATTATTGAAACCTTTTGGAAAACTAAAGGCGTTGTCAGCATTTACTGAGAAAAGCAAATAGTATGATGTTATATCAGATTATTAACGTTTGATGTTGAAAGATTCGGGCGGAGAGTAAGAATCACAAAAGGAAACAGGTGGAGAGTGGGAATGACGAAAGGAATCGGGTGAAGTGTAAGAATGTAGAAATGAAATGGGCGGGAAAGTAGGAATTACGAAATGAAACGGGTGGAGACTAGAAATGACGAAGTGAAACGGGTGGAGAGTAGAGTAACGAAAGGAAACCGGTAGAGATTTTGACCATAAAAAGAGCAATTAGAAAAGAAAAGAAAAGAAAAGGAAGGAAGGAAGGAAGGAAGGAAGGAAGGAAGGAAGGAAATAAATAAATGTGGAGAAAAAAAACAAGCTCTATGAAACAATCAAAGAAATAAAAAAGAGAAATGGGGAAGAAAAGAAAACTGAGAAAGAAAAGCGCTAAAAAATAACAGTATGAGTTTAAGCATAATTTGTCAGAAAGCAACAATAGCTATATTTGTTAAGGATAAAACTCATTTTCTCTGGCAAAAGCCAAGCTGCCCAAACTATTAACCTTTACCCATATCTTGATCTCGAGCCGCCAGCCACCAAAGGAGAATTGATCGAGCAGATTAGAAAAAAATGAAAAAGAATACAAATAAAGAATATATATTTTTTCTTTATGTGAAATTTACCTTGTAAAAGGTGTGAACTATGGGATTAATATATTCCCCACTGAATTAAATGCATTGGCAAGGAAGAACATTATGTTGAATAAGTATATTATGTACAAGGAACGAACTTACAATAGCAGGTTATGAATTATCGATGTACCTATGTTTGACAATTTGGAAAACCGACTTTGATATGCTTGGTCGAGGAACTGGCATCATGAGAAAAAAAATCCGTTTCAGAAGAAAAAAAAATCTACATTTACTGGACAAAACGTAATTTTAGTTCTTCCGATATACTTACACATAATCAATCAATCTGTTCATAAAAGTTGATTTCAAAGAAACGCCTGTGCCAACTTTAGTTTTCAGTAGTGGAGTAGATGGTTCTTAATTTGATAATTTCTCGCTTTTCAACAATATTCCTTTGTCAAAATAATTTTCTCTTAGATCAAACACTATAAGCTTCTTCATTATCAGTAAATTTATGTTTATTTCATCATCTGAGTTTCGAAGTAATCAATTGAGTGTTAAGTGTTTTTTTTAATAAGGTGACATGTCCATAAAAACGTACGAAACATTTAAAATATTTATTTTATTTTAACAATTTGTTCTTTTATATGAGCGTTAAGTATTTTTTATTTAAATAAAGTAACATGTCCATAAAAATGTACGAAATATTTAAAATATTCATTTTATTTTAATAATTTGTGTTCTTCTTCTTTTATATGACGTGTTCCTTCGGGACGTGGTCGAGCATAGCTCTCCACAACTTCCTATCTCTTGTGGCAATGTTTGATCTCTTACTATTCCCCCGTATTCATGTTTCAACATCCTTTTACACAAACACATTAGATAGGTTAACTGTTGTGGTAGGATCCACCTAATTTGCATAGTGGAGTACCGACCATATAAATATGGTTGGTACCGGGAAGAGAAGGAGGAATCAAGAAATTCAACCAGAGACTCTGCCCGACTGCGACTCAGTCAACACATTCTCCAGGAACGGTCTTACCAGGAATATACAAAAGACTATATGTAAATATTGTGTACACTTTCTTGTTTCAATACATTTTGTTCTAAGTACATTTTGTGTTGCATTATTATTCCATGCATTAGTCAAGTTTCAACAGGTTACATACTCTTTCCTTCTTACCTCGTTACCTTTAGTATGTCATATGGGTTTTTAAAAGTATTAAAAAGGCATGTCAACATATGCTACCAGGAAAAAATATAAAAAATAATATGTGCAAAGAAGTTTTATAAAAAAAAAAAGAAACAAAAAAACAGGTATCTAAATGGCAATAACTGGGTCGCATTCTTAGATGAGAGACACATATTCTCGCAGAAAAGGAGTATTTATAGTTTTGAGTAGGTATCTCCACGAAATCGCTAAAAATCAGCATATCGTGATGAAAAAATGCTCCAAACTTAATGAAAATAAAGTGTTATCCTCAAAATGTTTATGTTATTATTAAGAGGAAAAACGAAAGTATTTTTTTTTTAATTATTTTATTAATTTTTATCTTTTATCCTTTCTAGCATGTTCGCAATTTTGGTTAAAATCTTGTTTTTTTTTTTTCTTTTTTTTCCGTGAGCGGGTCAAAGAAAAATTAGTATTTAAGGTCTTTTTTTGGTGTTAAAAGCACATTGCTTTTCAAAATTCTTGCAAAAATCAACTAATTGTCTGATTTTAATGAAACTTTCAGAACTTATTCACATATGAATGAAATAATTTTGAACATGTTTTATAGAAAGTTATGGTAAAAATATTTTTTACATCTGTTACTTACCCTCTTGATTAATTTTATGAAAACGCGGGCATTCAACGTTGTAACTTTATTGATTATATTAGTTAAAAGCAGAAGTCTTTGAAGAATATAAATCATCGATTTTTTTGTAAAATTGAATCACTCCGTTACTGAAAATCAGTTATAACATAAAATACCCAATAAAAGACATTATTTAATTAGAAAAGCTTTT
Organism: Acanthosepion pharaonis; assembly: GCA_903632075.3. NCBI lineage: Eukaryota > Metazoa > Mollusca > Cephalopoda > Sepiida > Sepiidae > Acanthosepion > Acanthosepion pharaonis. The sequence goes on along the minus strand of CAHIKZ030005407.1, from coordinate 3,870,380 downwards.
AATGGCTTTTATGAATAATATACGTTAAAGACAATATTGTCTGAAGCCGAAATATTTTTTCGATGAAAAATTAATTCTTACAAGAATTTTTTCTTTCTTTTTCAATTTTAAATGCGAAATGTGATAAAATTGTTAAATATTTTCAAACTGAGTTTCAATCCGTAAAGATTAGGGAATGTTGTTCTCAAGTAGATCTATCATTACAGATCATAAATTTAAAAGCTTATTTTAATTTAATTTTTTAAATATCATTAATTTATTGTTTTTCAGTGAGAGACAGACTGATATTATTGATTAATTATTTTCTTTTTTAGTTTCAATTCTAGGGGCGAAAAAAAGGGCATCAAATTCTTCAGGCTTTAGACATTTTCGTTCAAGTCTGAAATCAATTGCATAGCAGATTTTTTTTTATATATTTTGACACTTTTATTGTTGGTGGATTGTGATTAAATAAAATAAGTTTAAATGATTACATTATTAATACAAAAATTTAAGATATTCATAATTGCAATATTATAACAATTAATATTAAAAATTAACGTATAAAAAATAACATTTCATAAATAAGAGTGGTAACAATTAGGTATCATCTTATGAAATTTTATGCTATTATTTTTATTTATTATTAATTTTTATGTTATCTTAGTTATGAAATGTTTTCATAACAGAGATAAAAAATAATAGATAAAAATAATACCATAAAATTTCATAAGAGATGTACGTAAAAATTATATATACATCCCTTATGAAATTTTATTTCACTCTCAATTATGAAATTTTCAATTTATTTCATTGTTAATATTTTAAATTTTATTTTTCCAGAAACCATTTTCTAACAAAATGCCTTAAAAATCAATAAAATATTAGATTGCTGAAAGTATTTGTTAATTGTTAAAAATTACTGGGTAGTTAAATTAGTCCACTTAAATTTCGAAAAAAAATTATGTAACTTCTGTTCTTCTGTCCGATAACGATTGACCTCAGCTGTAAATACATCGATGTAACTGTTAGTTAACACTTCAAAAACAAGTTACCGCAGTTAAGACATACTTCTCTTATTTTCAACCAAATTTCTCTGCTAAAAAATAAAAAATGTTAGTAATGTTTGTTTCCAATGGGATTAATTAAACTTTAAATTTTCTAATTTTCCTCGAATAACTTTTGAAAAAGATATAATTTATATTTACAGGATATTTAAACGGAGAATTTAAACCCTGACAAATTTCTCAAAAATTTAAACCCTGACAAATTTCTCAAAAATTTAAACCCTGACAAATTTCTCAAAAATGACGGATATAATCGATTTTAATGTGTTCCGCTAACGAAAAAAAGATCAAGATTTTTGCTCAAATTTTCGAATGTTCTAAAAAGGATGAAAAAAATAAAAATAAAAAAATTAATAAAATAACCAGAAATACTTTGGACTTTCCTCTTAAGAATAACATAAACATTTAGACAATAAAAAATTGTTTTCGCCAAGTTTGCAGCCTTTTTCCACATGGTCTGCTATCTTTTAGCGAAAGAGTGGTGATATATAGGATTATTAACATTTATATATTTCTTCAGACGAAATAAAATTTTATTCGGATATTAATCAGATAAGTTAAGATCAATAACAACAACAAATATACTCCAAAATTTTCTTAGTTGCCAGTAAGGTATATTCTATTTCATTTTATAATTGTAAACAAAAATCGTTTAATCTTTTGTCAACACTTGCAACGCTAACCCCACCATAATACTAAGCTTGATCATAAAACTCAATTATATATGTATACTTATCAATAGTTAAGTTTGCTTTTATTTGTTCTTTAATACGGTAACAGCAGTAGCCGCCGCTTAAGTCAGTGTTATTTGTTAACTCTGATATCATAAAGTCAGTTTATGAATCAGTAACAAACAGCTCCAAACGACAGGAATTTGTGTCGAGACATCGTCGCTTACGTCCTGAAGAGACACGGCACAGAGAAGAAGAACAATAACCTTTTACCAAACAATTTTGCTATACTTCTGAATATTTACTATAGAGGTGGGCGGTAAAAAAATTCTTTGATGTGAAAGTGGGCAATGACGCAAAAACGTTTTGGAACGACCGTTGTAAAAGGAAAGCTATGTAGGCACCTTTGAAGTAACATGCCAAGATGATATTTACTGGTGAACTCATCGAAGAACTGAATTCCTGCAGGAGGCAACCTGAAAGAAAAATTTCATTGATATTTCAAATGTTCAGTAAATTATATAATAGACAAACTTCTGAATAAAAGATTTAAATCAGTCAATGATGAAATTATTATTATTATTATTTTACTAAATGCTCGCCTTACACAAGGCCCAAGAACAACAATATACAGTTTTACTGAATGAAGTTGATGTATAGTGATTTTCCAAGCGTAGCTTAGATGTGGTACAAAGCCCAAAGTAAGGTGCACCCAGTGAGGATCGAACTCACTACTCAGTGGTAATTTTTCTAGCGAGCCAAGCTTGCTAACGATTACACTAGGTTGAGGTGCCCAAAGAAGTGATTTTCCAACCGTGGCTTGGATGTGGTACAAGGCCCAAAGTAAGGGGCCCCCAGTGAGAATCGAACTCACTACTCAGTCGCACTTGTTCTAGCGAGACACGCTTGCTAAGCATTACACCGACTCGAGGTGCCCTAAGAAGTTGTTGTATAGACGTAAGAGGTGGAAGTAATTATAGAATGGCAGTCTGTTTCCTGAAACACCACTTAATTGTTGTTGTTCCCAGGTTCACCATAACCCGGGGTGGTAGCACCTGTTAGGGTCCAAGGTATGGGCAAATTATGACCCCCCCCACAATAAAAAAAACACTATCAAAGTATAAAAATGAATTTTAATTGTAAAAATACCAGCAATGCATTTTTATATATATAAAAAAATAAAGTTCAACAATACATATAGTAAAATGGCCAACAACATATTTTATCTGTAGTGGAAAGCATGCGCTTAAGTCAGTGTTATTTGGTAACTCTGATATCATAACGTCAGTTTATGAATCAGTAACAAACAACTCCAAACGACAGGAAATTGTGTCGAGCCATCTTTGCTTACGTCCTGAAGAGACACGGCACAGAGAAGAACAATAACCTTTTACCAAACAATTTTGCTATTGTGACACTATTTAGGGTTGCGTGAAAAAAAAAAAAAAAGAAAAAGGAAGATAATTTTTTTTTCTTTGGGCAAGATTTTTTAAACCGAGGCTAGTCCGGCCACACCCACGCCGCTGAGCGCCCATTGGCTGAATGGTGGCGTGAGCGGTAGGCGAAGGTAATCATGTGAAGAAGGAGGAGAGGCCTGTTGACGCCCCACCTGAAGGGATCGGTGTGAGATGCCACTGTGAGAGTGAGGGGAAACTCGTTGACACCCTCTGAGGGTATGGGTGAGATACTAATATGAGAAAGGAAGAATTTGGGAGGACGAAAGACTTCCAAAAATGGAAATTAATAATTCTTCCTGACTGAGAACAAAGAAAAACCCTTAATGCGGATTTAGAATTATCAAGGAACCTCAAACCCCGACAGGCCCACCCCGGTTTTGGTCGGCGTCCATATAAGCAGAGTCGCAACGAGTAGAAAGCAGTTGAGTTCGTAGTTCGCACCTGAGTTGAATTGAGTTGAATTAAGGAGTTCGCGGCTGAGCAGTTTGGGTTGTACAGATAGGCAAGCAGTTGCAGTGAGCTGAGAGCTCGCAGACTGCCTCGCAGAAAGCTGACTAAGATTCCACGCAATCACGACCTCAACTTCTAACCAAGAACAATTTATTTTTGAAGAACGACTTAGACTCACACTACCAAAACAAATTTTACGAATATCGCCTGAAGATACACCAAAACCAGTTTCTTAAAAGAACAATTTAAGATGGTAAGACTCGCCTAACAAACACAAAGTGTCACGATCCATATTTAGCGGTTTGGGAGGAAGATGCAGTCCTGTATTCAGCAACCAGATATAAAATATTGTTATTCCTTTTTAACACATTTGAACTTTTTGAGTTATTACTTTATTTTCTTTTACATATACTTGTGCGGTATTACCCTTGTTCGGACTCGACTTGCATTACGGCCCGGCGACTGATTGATTTCGTCTACCTAAGATCAAATCACAACGTGGGTAGGTTAGACTAGAAATCAAAACAGTTACTTCGGTAACCAGACGTTGGAGGCGAGCTGGAAACGACAAGGCTGATACCGAATCTAACCAGATTCCCATCCGAATCAGCAAAAGGTTAGAGCGTCACATTTGGTGCCGCGACCAATGCCAAGTCACATTGGTCGTCACAGGACAGGATAGGATGGCGACGGCGCGGAGACAGGCAGACGTCACATTTGGCGCAGCGACTCCGGGGGACGTCACGCTATACTTCTGAATATTTACTATAGATGTGGGCGGTAAAAAAATTCTTAAAATTATATTGAGTTGAAGCCATAAAATTGTGTTCAGATTTCGGCATTAAGTAACGCATACGTGGTTTATGCCGCTAAACGAAATCAACCAATCACCAAAACAACATGAATAAACTTTCATGACATTAATCCATATAATATTATACAATTTCTTAAATCAAACTTTATTTCAAAATATAACTCTCATTAAAACTACAGCATAAAACACAGATATCACCGCTTTTAGTAATTAATTCCACACAAACATGTATATTCACGCAAGCTGCGTATCATCTACCATGTATTCAATTGTGAAAGCAGAATAACCTATATTTTTTTGCTTCAACGCTCACAAGGAAATTAAATTTCGGCATTGAATGACCCATCAAGGAGTTGATATGCTGTTAAACAAATCAGCCAACTAACCAGTCTGTTCCATAAAGTGGCTCTTCCCAGGTAGAAGATGACTGAACGCAAAGAGAAAGAAAAATAAAAGCGTCAGTGTTGTGTTCGTAAAAGAAAAGAGATATCAATATAAGAAATAACGGATTGTTTACATATAATGTTTGCAAATTATGTTTACATATTATGCTTACTTATAATATTATGTTTACATAAAATTTTACAGTGAAAATTATCAGGATTGAGATGTATCTGTATGAATCTTATATGTAGGGAACGCTAACAGATACTAAAAAAAAACAAAAAAAAACACAATACCACAAAAGGATAAAAAAGAAGAATGAGGATCAAGATCAAGGCATCAGAAGATGTCGATTGGCATTACATTTAAATTTTTGAGGATTATAGTTATCAGGGAAGCAAGTAAGAGGAAGGGAGTTTCACAGTCGGGAAGTGCGAGAGAAGAAGCTGTTGGAGTAGAAGAGGCGGTTACATTTAACTGTTTCAACAGTAAAAGGGTGGGACCAAGATGCCAACCTAGTCTGGGAATCAGTGAAAATAGCTCGTAAGAGCAGTCGCCATGAAAATATTTGTAGAACGGACAAAGCGAAGCCACATCACGTCTGTGACAAAATGTTTTGGTATGCAAATGTATTTTGCGACTTCTTACTGTCATAAAAGTTTTATTACTAACGCTTACACTATATTAGTCTTTGTTCAAAATCTTGTAGTAAGAAACAAATAAAGACTAATCGAATTTGTTAATGTTACTATGTTTCAGGATTTATTAACATTTTAAAAAAAATCAATAAAACATAAATAAAAGAAATTTATTAAAAAAAAATACTGTATTGAATATGAACTTGTACCGAGAAGAATTGTGTACAGGGCAAGAAGGATGATTGCTTAATTGATTTGTTTTTTACGGCTTACCAACCCTTTTGCAGATTACTCAAAGCCAGAAAATATTTTTAGATTGTAAGAATTTAGGGAGTGGGTAATAATAATTTAATGATACAAATACTAATAATTAACCCATAGCTGGTGGGGGAGAAGGGGTGGATACATGCCTTTCCCAAGGGTATTTGCACGTATGTCAATATAAGAAACTCGAATGGAATTCGAACTTGTTTCCCCGATTTCCAACTCCGAGCAGTTATCCATTACACCATATGCACATCCAAGCTAAAAAAAACGTGGCATTCCCAAGCGGTCACCCATTTAGGTACTGGCCAGGCTCAACGTTGCTTAACTTCGATGATCGTACGAGAATCGGCGTTTTAATGTGAGAAGCCCAGCAGGATAGATAATCCCCCAGCTACAGCTTCCGTCTCGTAAGAGGATGCAAATAAGACGTATCAGTTGGAATAATATAATTAATAGCAACAAAAGTCAAGTCTATTATTACCACCACGACGACGACAGTAAAGTGTCTATTCTTTAATGTGATGGACGGCAAATAAAAAACAAACAATTATCCTAACAATCACGGCGATAGAAAGTATGAAGAGAATCATTATTTATTGCTAAGAAAAGTTGGGTTAAGTACGTGGAAAAGATGATAACAGTATTCACTCCAGAATTAATATTTCTGCAGAAATGCGATAAAACAAATTATTATATATACGTTGGAGTAAGTGGGTAGCAGATTGAGGAATCGGAGAGCCGAGTTCGAATTCCAGTCAAATCCATTACATTCACTTACATTGGGAAAGGTATTAATCCTCTTCTTCTTCCTCCAGCAGGACAGTTTGGGTTCTATAGCCTAGGATGGCAACTATTTTAGAAGAACAACTCTAAATTTAAAACATGCGGAAGGTTATTTGGAAACCTTGTGGTACGTAGTGCACCAGGTCTCTGTATTCGGCCGTTCAAAAATGTGGTTAGTTCTACACAAAGCCTTCACCACTATAATCAAATCATATGTGCTGGTGTCTGGACTGTTGGTGCCTAGAAACCGACAGCCCAGCACATATGATTTGACCCTCATACGTCGAATACGACGGGAGAGTCCACCATATAAGTATTTTCCTTTTACTAAACAGGACACTTAATGCATTATTCGTTCACTGTAATAAGTCTGACGATTTTTTGGTTTTAAAAAACGCCACTTTAATTAAAAGAGAAAACACTTTGTTAAAACCAGAATATATAGAAAGCGTTTAATTACTCTTCTTCCCTTGTGACCCAATTACATGGATTTAAGCATGCTACTAGATTGACATATATGACCCACCCTCTTACTGTTGAAATAGTTAACTGCAACCACTACTTTTACTCTAACAGTTTCTTTTCTCGCACTTCGCGCCTGTGGAACTCCCTTCCGTTTACTTTCTTCCCTGATAAATACAATCTTCAAAAATTTAAATGCAACGTCAATCGCCATCTTCCATTTTCTTTATTCACGTTCAACTTTTGTCCTTTCCTCAATATTTCCTTTACCCAATCTTTTCTCTCATTTTCACTCATTGTAACCCCTGTATACTAGTGGCATTCCCGCTTTGCTTGGGGTGAAATGATTATAAAAATGAATGATCATCCATAGTAAATTTACTGCTGGGTCATTACAACATTTCACCTTTCTTGTCAGTTCTGTGGGATATTTAATAGCAAAAGCGATAAAGACATAAACAAAGAGAAAAAGAAACTAAATGAACTCGGCTAGACGATATGGCCAAAATACATATTTAAAAAAAATAATTAAAATTTAAAATTCTCGGTGTTCCTTCTCCTTGATACGTATGTGTAGATGCATCAAGGTAAATAACACTTTAGTCGAATTAAATGTTAAAGAACGAAACGAGACAGACAATTTTTTTCCACTTTGTGATAGATTTCCCTAAAATTGCTCTTGATATATAAAAATTATATATGGTTTTCCCGCATTTAAGTGAGAAGGATTCAGCAGAGAGTGAGAGTAACACACAAATAAAAAGACATGCTTATATGGTACAACGATATCCCAACTAGTAGAATTGTTCAGAGAAAATCAAAGTAGTTCCTCCAAAATCCATCTCAAAGACCCACGCACGAAATGTTGAATTCGAAGAATACTGTGCAGAAATTCCTGGCAATGAAAAAACAGGTTAGTCAAGAGCAGCGAAAAATCAAAAAGGATAAGTTTTGTGCATTTCACATATTTTGTTTAACTTAACGTTTCAAATGGAAATCAGTGAATCAGAAAGTTATGAATATAAAATGAGTAAGAATTTAGTTGACACTCAACAGAGGTGAACGGTTCATTAGACAAAAGTAATTACTGAAGATCTTGGGTTTTCATTTCGATTTTCCTATGTTCATTTCTATCGATCTCACTTTGTTTATATCTATCTATCTATCTATCTATCTATCTATCTATCTATCTATCTATCTATCTATCTCAGTCTGTTCATTATCTATCTATCTATCTATCTATCTATCTATCTATCTATCTATCTCAGTCTGTTCATTATCTATCTATCTATCTATCTATCTATCTATCTATCTATCTATCTATCTATCTATCTATCTATCTCAGTCTGTCCATTATCTATCTATCTATCTATCTATCTATCTATCTATCTATCTATCTATCCATCTATCTCATCTATCCATTTATCTATCTATCTATCTATCTATCTATCTATCTATCTATCTATCTATCTATCTCAGTCTGTCCATTATCTATCTATCTATCTATCTATCTCAGTCTGTTCATTATCTATCTATCTATCTATCTATCTATCTATCTATCTATCTATCTATCTATCTCAGTCTGTTCATTATCTATCTATCTATCTATCTATCTCTATCTATCTATCTATCTATCTATCTATCTCAGTCTGTTCATTATCTATCTATCTATCTATCTATCTATCTATCTATCTATCTATCTATCTCAGTCTGTCCATTATCTATCTATCTATCTATCTATCTATCTATCTATCTATCTATCTATCTATCTATCTATCTATCTATCTCAGTCTGTCCATTATCTATCTATCTATCTATCTATCTATCTATCTATCTATCTATCTCACTTTGTTTGTATCTATCTCTACATATCAGTTTGTTTCTATCTCATTTTGTTCATGCCTGTCTATCTATCTATCTCATTTTGCTTATACCTTTTATATACATCTCACTTTCTTTATATCTATATCTGTTTCTATATATCTATCTATCTCATTTTTATATCTTTTTTTATAAATATCACTTTTTTATATTTATCTCATTTGTTTATATCTTTCCGCATCACTTTATTTCTATCTATCTATCTATCTATCTATCTATCTATCTATCTATCTATCTATCTATCTCATCTGTCCATCATCTCTGTCCATTATCTATCTATCTATCTATCTATCTATCTATCTATCTATCTATCTCATCTATCTATCTATCTATCTATCTATCTCTATCCATTATCTATCTATCTATCTATCTATCTATCTATCTATCTATCTCAGTCTGTCCATTATCTATCTATCTATCTATCTATCTATCTATCTATCTATCTATCTATCTATCTATCATTGTTCCTTATCTATGTTTATATCTATCTTCTTCCCTATACTTATATCTCTTTCACGAAATTTGATCAACAAAGGGAATTACTATTTTAGGAATGACCATCCACCCTGTCATGGCATTTTAGCCATATATTTCTGGATATTTATCTATGATCGGCGTGGAATTAATCGGATCAGTTGATAATAACTAACTTAATAACAGTGCTCCGTTTTTACAATGATTTTCTGTCTCGATAGAATATGAGAATGCCCAATGAAGATTAGCTTTGCTAGTATGAATTTGTGATACTAGCTTTGCTAACAGTCATAATACAACGGATATCCGTTATTTATTTTATCAAAATATGCATACTAAATTTTGCCCATATCAAATTAGTTACTAGCATACAAAGATTTTTCAAAATCCAAAAGCACAAAACATGCCTCATGTGTAAACTCTAAGAAATAATGCAAACACAATAACAGAGTCAAATCAATCTTTCAGGATGGTTGAGATGCACTTCATTTTGAGGATTAAAAACTGTGCAAAGGTTTAGGAAGAAGAATTGATATAAACCACGGATTTAAGTGTATTGTCGCGGTTGGTGAACTCAAGAGAATTTTAGGCGAACCAAGAAGTGAGGGATACTTGAGATGATTCAGGGATTGAGGTGAATTGCAACGATTCAAAAACTGTGATTTGAGAGGATTCAATGAGTGAAGAGAATACAGGGAAATCAAAAACAGAGGAAAATGGAAACGATTCAAGGATTGAAAGGAATGGAAACGAAACAAGAATAGAGGAAATCTGTGAGTATTCAAGGACTGAAGAGAATAGAGGCGAATCAAGAATGATGGGAAACTGATAGTATTCAAGGACTGAAGAAAATAGGAGCGAATCAAGAATGGAGGGAAATTGAAACACTTCATGCACTGAAGAGAATGAATGCGAAGTAATAATGTATGAAGACAGTTCAAGGATTGACGAGAATGGAGCAGAATCAAGAATGGAGGTAAACTTAGACGGTTTACGGATTGAATGTAATGGATATGAATTAAAAATGGAAAAAAACTGAGACGACTTATGGATTAAAGAGTATGGATTAGGAAGAAAAGGATTTAACGTCTGAATTGCAACAAAGAATTCGAGTGGAATTGAGACGATAGAAGAACGGAGGATCCTTGAGACGATTCACGTGTATTGGGAGTATTCAAAGATCGAATAAAATTAAAACGATTAAGGAACTGAGACTTACGATGATTCAAGAATTGAAGATAGTGTCACGTTCCGTGTTGCGAGCCCCAACACTACTTCATAGACAGTATTAATGAAAGAGAGTTTTCATTTTCTTACTCGTTTTTATTAGAGATGAGGGACCGACATGGCAGCATCGATCCTAGGAGGCAGCGGGAGGAATAACTTCAAGGGAACGCATGCGCGGTCGTTGGTTTAGCCTCCATACACGTGTAATCTTAACCTGTGTCTCGAATGTGGGTGTGGGAAGCGTATCGACGCTAAACAATGACTGACGAGAATTGAGGATATTTCAAATGATTCGGGAATTGAGGAGAGTTGAGACGATTCAAGGATTGACGAGAATCGTGGAGGATTAAGAATGGATGAGAATTTATAGGATTCAAGGATTCAGGAGAATTGAGACGCTCGAAGAATCGGGGAGAATTCAGGCGACTCAAGAACTGAAGAGTATTGCGACGATTCAAAGATTAAGAAGAACTGAAACGATTCATAGATTGAGGGGAATCGAGACAATTAAAGTATTAAGAACAATTTAAACGATTCAAGAATTAGGAATTGTGTCGATTAAGCAATAACATGTCCAAGTCATCGTTTAGAGAGGTTTGCTGTCAGTTGATCTCAAACGATATCCTCTTGTAAGCTCAGGCTGGATGAAATTGATATGACTTTAAAAGATTAAAGACGGCTGGATGACTAAAGAACTGTATTAAAAAAAAGTTATTGATTTATTGAGAAATCTGTAAAAATTATCTTGGGAGTCCGATTCAAATCGATGTACATTCGTTCGATCTACTCAGCTCAAAATGGATATCAAATTAGACGATAAGACAAAACGTGGAACTAAAATTCTAACACAAATTAGAATACGTCTGATCATTTATTTTACAAAAGGTTTTAAAAAAAAGAAAAACATTAAAGTCCATCTATGAAACACTAACAAACATGAGCATTATATATATATATATATATATATATATATATATATATATATATATATAGCTTCCATTTTGAAACATGGTTGGAACTGTGTAGCGAAAAAAACATATTTTAAATCAGTTAATTTATAATATATATATATATATATATATATATATATATATATATATATATTTATTTCCTGTTTATTTTTTTTTTTTAGGTACAATTTATTTAAGTAAATGCTCTGATTTTAAATAAGCAGTATTTATTACATTTATCGGCCTGAATGTTCGAGAAATTTCGTAGAAAATATGCGTTCTCCGATAGGAATCGAACTTGTCTCCTCTACGGAACAGTCAATTGACCTGATGTGCTATACACTCAGATATAATTATATATATATATATATATATATATATATATATATATATATATATATATATATATATATATATATATATATATATATATATATATATATTAATAATAAATATACGTTTGCTCCTCACTGTTTCTTGCTCGCAAGAATCTTCAGGTCAGAAGATAGGTATCAATATATCACGACAGTTTTCAATTTGTGCTTGACGAATGCCACGTGTATGAATCTCAGTGGTTTAGCAGCGAAAAACCAATGTATATTTATTAGTAGCATAAATTTTAGCTGCGTTATTTTACATCGACCACTGTTTTATTACTACCAGCTGTTATATATATATATATATATATATATATATATATATATATATATATATATATATATATATATATTGTATTGAGCAATCTTTTAAAAATAGTATTTTTTGGTTATTGGAATTTATTCCGTATACACAAATCCTATAGTTGTATATATATATATATATATATATATATATATATATATATATATATGTGTGTGTGTGTGTGTGTGTGTGTGTGTGTTTGTTTGTAGACCAAACATGGATCGGAATCCTACAGGCTGATAAGATAACGAACAAATAGGAAACGCTTATCAATATAATATTTTTCACTTTTATTAATGCTTGATCAGAGATTGAAAGAATGTAGACAAAAGGACAGAACTTTGGTATTTTGAACTTTTCTTAGACTGAGTCTCATTGCTCATTCATGTATTACGTGCCTAGAAGAGTAAATAATTCTATATGCATGTAAGTTTGTAAAAATTCTAATATGTCTAAGCGGGCCTCGGATGTTAATGTGTATTCGTAATTCTATTATACATAATGTACGTAATGATTGGAGAATGACCGAAAAGTAAAATACATTTAATAATGCAGTATGTTTATTGTCCCACAAATAAGACACTGTGCATATGTTACCAACACAACTCTGCTGCTTTTCCATGGAGCTGCAACCAAGACTTGTTCTGTTGTCCTGTATGTGCAGGGGCGAATGCATACCTTATATGAAGAACGGGTCATCAAGCGACTAGAACCACCCTTGCACTTCTGCAAAAAGAGCATTACCTGTGTTTCTCCCATGATAAACGTCGATCTAGGGACCCATACAGATGCTAATCTGAACGATCCACGTCAGAATTCAGAAGTTGTTGTGGATTCCGAGATGAAATTTGGTCTCCAATGAATGACAAACGCAAGAATTAGATATAATAAATTAAATGTATTTACACAATAAAACAATAGGTAATACTGCTAGTAAATCCAGAAACGCGGTTAGTGGCAACAATATATATATATATATATATATAGCCTCGAAGTAGGACAAGTCTACGTGCTTGTAACTGTGACTTCTACAAGCGGTTACCTCACACTATTACTCTACCTCCAACTCAATCACAATCTCTTCTCACTCTCTCTCTGTGTATATTCTGACTGTTTCTGGGTGTTTAACGGCAGAAGTCCAAGTAACACTCTGGTCGAGTCCACTTATATGAAAAAGGGAAGACCCCATAACAGAAGTAAATGCGGGAAAATATTTCAAGGATATCAGTGGAACGACTATTTTCAGATTAGTTTCCCTGGATCTTTCTTGCGAATCACTATTTGACCATTCAGTGTAAAGCACGCTTTTTACTTCCCGTAACATAGGCTCCAGTCTCAGACAGCTAAAATTTGGATTTAGGAGAAAGGATCGATGACGATGTATGCTTCGAGATCATGGAATCAACTTTCAAAATGGTGCCCTATTCAGCAACGAAAAAATGTTCAGGTTTGGTTTGGTTTGGTTTGTTTTACGGGATATCAACCTCAATGGGTTATTTAATGTCGACAAAATTTTTATTACTGGTAGTGTTTTTCTTCAAAAATCTATTTCTGGAAATATTTTTTCTTGAAGAAATCTATAGCTGATCAAATTTTTTCAAAAGAATGTATAGCTGTTTGTATTGCTGGTATTTTTTAAAGTACTGCTGATAATCATTTTTCCTTCAAAAATTATTGATGGTAATAACTTTTTTATTACAAAGTATTTCTGGTATTAAAACCTATTTTTAAACAAGTTGGACCTGTGAACAACAGCAATTAAGCAATTAAGAGCTAGTTCCACGCTCCTCAAAATCTCCTAATCAGAGGCCTCGCTGCTGGATGAAGTTTATCGTCATACCCAGAACGGGAAAAATGTTCGGAGAGAAGTAACTGAAAAGTTGTGATGAAAATTAAAAGTGTTTGCCGAAAAGAATTATTCAATAATTTTATCTTTCTGAAATTCAGTCAGCAAAGATTTTCAAGAATAAATTGGAACATTAAAATCATTCTCTATTTTTTGAAAGTGGTCAAAATCAAGCAGACATGGAAAATTTACAATCTAGGAAATATTCTCGTCAGAATTCATCTTGCACATTTATAAATCTACCATTCGTCCGTGCATTGAATTTTACCGCCATATCTTGTCTGATTCCCCAACTATGTATCTCCAGATTCTTGACAGGATTCAAAGACGTGTCTGTAATATAATCGACCCTGACGAGGCAACTTTCTTACCGACGTGACACGACTTTCCTCTCTCTTTTCTACAAATATATTAATATCAATTGTTCTGATTGGCATTCCTCCTTGGTAACTCGGCTGCATGTATTTAAGCATGCTACTAGAATCGCAAGTAGTTTGTGGAATCTCCCACATTAGCTTTACACCCCTTTCGGAAAGAAAAAAAAGCCTTTACCAATCACCACTTCGTTTCTATAAATTCAATCTTCTATTGATTAAGAAACACTAAACTATAGCAAAGTCGAAACAGATCCCTTTTCCTGCCGAGATCCCTGGAGCCGAAATTTTAAACACCAAAATTTATAAAAACAACCGCACGACTCAATTCAAGTCAGTCAGTCATCAAGTTTCGTGAGATGCTACCAAACTCCATGCATGTCAATTCACTGACTCAACATCAATTCAAAATTCTCAACAAATTCAACACAACACTCAATTGACCATTGTCCACATGTTAATCAAACTACAATTGACTTAAAAAGTAAGTGTTTTCACTGCACAACAGTAATTGTACAATTCATCAATTTAGTCTATCAGTTAAAGGCAAACAACTCTTCACAACTTAAATTCTAACTAACAAGTAACACACAGATACGCACAAGAATTTGTACGAACACATTTGAGATTTTTCCTTGCAGAAACCAAATTATTTTAATTTTTCTAACAAATCAAAACCATTAACTTTTATTGACCAAATTTCTGCATGAGCATTCTTCATAGCCTTGTCTCAATTGACACAATCAACAAACATTCTATTATCCTTGCATGTATATCTATTGTATGTGTAAAAATCTCTTTATTGTTGGATCTTTAACCACTGTGTTTTTAGTAATTTCTTGCAATGCAAATTGTCCTTATATTCTTTATTTGATCTACGTGTTGTGGGATAATGCATAATAAGCACGCATAATGTTTGCCTTTACATAAATTGCTTTCTCATAGATTTTCACTCAGCTACAACCCGCAACAAGTTCAAATGTTGAACTAACAAGTTGCAACCGTATGTTTATTTCTAATAGTTTCTTTGCTCGCAATTCTCATCTGCGGAACTCCTTTCTGATTTCTTGCTTCCCTACCAACTACAATCTTTAAAAATTTAAATTCAATGTCAATCTCCAACTTCTGTTCTACTGAATCATTTTATTGTCATTTTTCCTTATTAAAATCTTATTATTCTCTTTCACTGCCAGTGATCGCTTGCACCCTACTGCTATTATCGCCTTGTTTGGGGTGAAATAGAATAAAAACTTAAAAGATGAGGGATAATGTGGCACAAACATCCGAAGGAGGTTGGAATAACGAAAGGCGCTTTTCAAAAGCTAAACAAAGTATTAAGAAACAGAAGTATTTTCCTGGAAGCAAAGAAAAGAGTGTTGAACTGCTATATAATAACAATCCCCTTATATGGCAGCAACTGCTGGATAATTTTCTCACAGATGAAGAGAGGATACTTGAGGCAAAAGAGATGTGCTTCTATAGAAGGATCCTGAAAATAGCATATATGGAACATTTGAGCAACGAAGAAGTTTTTAAGAAAAATCGGAACAAAAAGGGAATTTCTTTTCTTACAATTGGAATCAGTTGTCGTTTCTGGGATAGATAAAGAAAAATGGGGGCTTGGAGAATTTGACACTCACAAGACTTTTGATAGCAAGAGAGGAATGATAAGACCGCGTTATCTAGCTAATGTGCTTGTGTAAATGGAATAGGGACTGGGCGGCATAGTAAGGGGATAAACATTGTTTATAGCTACAATAGATAGGAGGATGTGGAGAGCCATAGTCACACAATTTCTGTAGAAACACGGCACTTAAAAGAAAAGAAAAAGGAAAGCTCATTTTTTGAAGATCCGATTCGTTCTGTGACGACGGAATTTACGTAAACCTTCAAGAAGATATTGCTATCATTTAGGCAAGTAAACAACGAAAATATGACTCCCTTGATCGCTCTCTAAATGTGTATTGCTTTTGAATGACTTAACAGAAATCAGAAAATTCGGCATCAGGATGTAGCGATATCTGTTGTCTGCTGATATCTTGTCAAGGAACGCATCTGCAAGATGTTACAGAAATAATTTCGACAATCATCGTCTTTACAAAGAGTTGAGCGGACCTCTCAAGAACCAGGTCAACTGACCTTGACAAAGAAGGTCAGCTGAGTGGAGCCAGAAACTGATTCCTGATGAATTACCTTTTTAGACGAAATCTGACAGGACAAAGAAGACTTAATGTCTATAAGACAGTAGTCCCTAGCAGACTAAACCAAAGAGGACTACTCACCTGCCACGCGAAAGGAAGGTACACGCCTCTTAGATCGTTCGTCCTCCTCATCTCGATTCACCTTTCCATGGTCGCCAACAGAAGATGGGAACAGAATAAAATTTGGCGACTGCTACAATTTCATCTTATCGTTTCTTTCTTGGGTAATGACTCGATCAAAGGATTATTTTCCTTGAACTAAACCACAAGCGTGCGAACAAAACTGGTGTCTGGTTTGAGCTGCAACGTTACAATATTGATGTGTTCAGGCGTTGATTACAAACTTAAGGGACGAAGTTCTCTGCAAATGTTGCAATATGAGTCCAACCCAGACATTTTCTCTGAGTGATCATAGCCAATGGATTCGTCTTTTCATGTTAACGACAATAGTTTGTTTTGAGCTTGTTTTTTTTTTTTCTGTGAATATTTTCTATCTGGTCTGATCGTATTTCTTTCAAAAAGACATTTTTGATCAGTGCATTATGCTTAATGGACTTCGTTAACCACTTTTCTTTTATTTTCATTATTTCTATTAATATTTCTTATTTTAGACGAATAATTTCTTTCTGGCTTGTCTTGACATTAAAGCATCAGAAAAATGCAAATTGCAGGCCAGTAACTCAATATTGGATAAAAGCAGGATGTTCTAATTAAGTTCTCGAAGAAATGTCTTAGATTGAATTATCTTTTTGTTCAGTAAACCACGTACAGTAGCGGTTCAGTATGGCACGACCTTTAAAATCGAAGCAAGAAAGACAAAAGTGTGTGCGTGTCTATCATAGCCGTTATCGGCACAGAAAATTGAAATCGGCGAGCCCAGTTCAAATCTTGGCTAAATCCGTTGCGTTCACTTTCGCACCACCTATTCTCCATATCAGCTAAGGGTTAAATAGACCGAACATTCTAGCTTTGTTTGGTAGCCCATCTAGGAGAAGTATTACTCCAAAATTCAAAGATGTAAAAAAGTAACCTGGAAACCACTCTGCTATATTCCCCAAGATGTCATAGAAATTCACTGATAATAATCAAATGGAATTTGTGGAGAGCCCTAATCGCTTACGTAATGATGTGGGATGGCATTAAAAAAACGTAAAAAGGCAGTCATAAACTGAATTAAAATCAATGAGCATTTTTCAGTCAATTATATTTCCTAGCAAGCGACTCCAAAATAATTTTGTTTTAAGCCGTGACAGTGAACTGATTTTCTAACAGAATATACTTATTCCGTTGAATTAGCTCGAACATTTATGAGTCTATCACGCCAACTATCACGGTCCTGCATTATGGTCACAAGGACATTACGGTGACATCCTGTGTCATAAAATAGTTGGTCAATTTACGTGAATGCTGGGCGACCAACCCGTCTTGCGTTTTGGAGAAGTGTACAGAGCAGTAGATCTCTAACAAGATCTTGTTTAATTCGCTAACAGTGTCCTGTAAAGCGCATTCTACGTTCAAGTAAGATTGTAGAAATATCAGGGAAGGGTTCAGGGCTGTGATTTAGTTGGATGTTATATCTTTTGAAAAGAGGGCACCTCGAGACGGTGTAATGGTTAGCCAGCTTGTCTCGGTAGAACAATTACCACTGATTAGTGAGTTCGATTCTCACTGGGTGCCCCTTTCTTTCGGCCTTGTGCCACATCTAAGCTACGCTTGGAAAATCACTATATCTATTGAAAAGAATGGGAAAATTCACATAGCTAAACCCTGGGACGACTTGAATAAAATTTAATGTAATCTAGAAAACTGGTCTTTCAAATGTAGATGCCAAATGATGAGTTTTCAAAGACATATTATTCTTTGGATATTATAAAATATGTTATACCGAATTTATGTCACAGTCTTATTAGGCGCCACGGCAATGGTTGTCGAGGCTCGTCTGGTTCACTGTTACTACTGAGTAGTGAGTTCGATCCTCAATAGCTGAACTATACAAAAATTCCACTTAAAAAAGACAACTATCGAGTGTCCACGGGACAATACCCAAGCCGTCTAAAATGTTAGTTGGTGACATTTGTAACATAGTAAGGTTGTTGCTGGTCGAACAGCCCGTCTTGTTCCATGACTAGGTGTCCAAAGCAATAGATCACTCTCGAGTTCTTGTTTTACTCACCAGCAGTGTCCTGCAAAGCGCATTCTGTGTTCGTGTAAGATTGTAGAACTATCAGAGCTGGGTCCATAGAGATGTAATTTATTTGGATGTTGTCTCCAAGAGATGTTAAGTATAACTCTCAAAATACGAGTGTAGGTTCTATGAAGCTTAGACTGAAAGCTTATAGATAATGTCCAAGCATTGGCAGCATACATTAAAATTGACCCTACAGTGGCTCGAAAGAAGGTCTGAGGTTTTCTGGTACATCAGATTTCAAGATAATATCCATTTTATTCATTTATTTTATCTATGCAGAGTTCTACATCCATTTTTTTTTGTAGAATTCATTTCGCTTCCTAGGTATTTTTTAAATTTATTTCTTTAAATGTTATTTTATAAATGGCTACTCATATATGAGTAGATGCTCTGTTTTATTTATTTATTAAACAGTATATTTATTCATTTACATCTACTGGCCTGAATATTTCGAGAAGTCTTGTTAGAAAAATATGCGTCCTCCGGCAGGTATGTAAAAATTTCAAAAAAATTTATTGATTCTCCCGAGTTTGTATTGAGACTTGCTTGTTGATGGTTGCGAATTCAGTTTTAAACTCATCGACATAGAATTAGCAGCATTTTCTAGATGATGTAGAACTATGGTATTGGTAATGGTGTCTGCAGTGACAGTTTGTTCATTAGTATAGTCAATATTGGTCAACTTTTTGTAGGATTCGACAAACATCATAATCTAGCTTTTATGTTATTTATCCAAATAGCATTTAGCAATTGAAATATTTGAGAATTTCTGTTTGAATTTCTAAGAGGGTTTTATTTTATCTTGAAGCGCTTCTCGCTTCATCTTAAATCCGATCCATCGCGGTCAGCGAGAATTCCCGTAGATAGCGAAGTAACAATGAATGCGTGTAGTCGTTTTCAATTATTTTATTTGCACACTTAAAGAAATATAACAAGAAATAAGTTCTACGAAAAGTGGTAAACATACATTATCATCAGAAATCATAATTTATATTATATAAGAGGTTTTTTTTTTTTTTTTACTCTCCATTGATTTTCTCTGGCGAATATCTTCATTATTGTTGTTTTTGTCACAATATCACCAGCCGTATACGTTTGGTTACTGTGTTGTCCAATCTTAAGCTTTTGATAACATTCCATTATTTTTTTTAAAGTACTATCCCTATCTTTGTTTTTATCACAGAATTTTATCTTTTAAAAAATACATCTGTCGATTTTGTTTTTTCTGAACTGGCTTATTCACATATTGCTGAGCACACTGACTGAAGTGCTAACTTAAAAGTAGCAAGATACAATTTCTACCAACTATAGTGATGAGTTTAATAATCCGTACAACTTTTGGAATTAGCACAAATTATTTGGTTGTCATTTAATTCTATAGACAAAACGATAAGAAAAAAAAAGAGGCATGGCACCTGTAATTAGAACAATCAACCCCCGTGGAGTAAATAAAGGCTTCGGTTCGAAATCCCAAAATATATCATCTGAAACGGAAATATGGCAATAAAAATGAAGACAGCCGTTAGAATTATGTAAATACTGTAAATGTATACTTGTGTATGTGCTATATATTTACAGTATTTGCATAATTACAACTAGTATATATATATATATATATATATATATATATATATATATATATATATATATATATATATGAAACAATGAAGTCAACACTTAGAGGCGACAGTCTGTTTCATGATAGACGCAATCGTCAGGCCACGTGTTGCGTCTAGCATGAAACAGACTGTCGCCTCTAAGTGTTGACGTCAATGTTCACTTTTATATTTACACGCTCTATCTCTGATATTGAGCACTTTAACCCATAAATATAGCACACCTTAAGACCATATTTCTTCATATATATATATATATATATATATATATATATATATATATATATATTATAATAGATTACAATAAAAAAAAAATTTACATTGCTACACAAAAGATTTCATGTTTTGGAAATATATTGGTTCCTCTTCGGGCGATGTTAGATACGTTATAATAAAAATGATTTATTTGTGAAATTTGAAAACAAATCGTTATCTTATTTGAAAGTTAAAAAAGGTGGTTGACATGTCTGGAATAACCAATTAAAAGTCAGATCTAAGCTAAAATAGAAAAATGAAAAATAAGGTGAGAGGGTGGAGGAATTGACACCCTAGACATGTCAGCGGTAAAAATATTGTAGCCAAATATAGAGATCAGATTTGTTGAAGTCGACATAAAGTTACCTGGAAGAAAATTTTTTTTTTAAATTTCCAAAATTTTTTATAATCAGGAAATTTTTTAAAGGGACCAATAGTTAAAGTTAAAAATAAAATGGAACATTTATATATGATGCTAATTGTATTGAATGGGCGGTAAAGCATGACAATATTAAAAAACAAATAACTATTGTGTGGACTATTATATACTAATAAAATAATGTCTATGAAATTGTAATGCGTAGTTATTTATGAAAAATTGTTTTAACTCTATTTTAAGGTAATAGTTATAAAATACCGACATAACTAAGTTAATTAATTTAGCAGCACTTTATTGTTAGGAAATTTATAATATGCATATATATAGTTAATAAGTACTTTAATTGAGCGTACGTTAAATTACATAATTTTACGTATATAAATAGCTGTTATTATTTTACCGTTACTGATATATATATATATATATATATATATATATATATATATATATATATATATATATATATATATAAATATATATATATAAAAAATTTTAAACTATAGATTAAATTTATATTTTTTGAATTGGGTAGTTTTTAATTTTAATTTCAAATTTTATCGTACAATTTAATACTTATTAGAATAAATTCTATTTTAGTATAAACCTAACTTTAAAGTATCTAATAGTTATTATAACCTTACTTCGTTGTCAAGTCTTTTGAATTCTCGTATACTTGTATTTTGATTGGCCATTTCAGCTCATGTGACAGCGTTTCCCCTTACGAGGGGTGGTTAGTTGATTTGAACCTTTTAAAACCCTTTATTATACAATCTACATTCAACATCATCACTTGATAAGACACCAAAGGTGTTGAAACAAAGTGGCTATTTTTGTAGTGATTTTATAACATATTATGTTATAATATTTAAATATATATATATATATATATATATATATATATATATTTATATATGACCCAAATATTATATTTTGTAAAAATTTGGTAATTTCGGAAGATAACTTATTTATGGCAGTCTATGTAATTATAGTTTTAGATATCAAAAGCCTGAATAATAATAATAATAATAATAATAATAATAATAATAATAATAATAATAATAATAGAGTTGTTCACTTAGCTATTTCGACACCGAATTCACTCTTCAGGGAACTTGATGGTGAACTGATGGCATAGCTAAAATCCATCATTTCCAAAACTGATTTCAAAGCAGACAAATACTCCCTTTTTCTTATGTTTGGGGTTACATAGTCTTCGTGATTGTCACACTCATTGTTTTTTTATGCCGTAAGAAGCAATACTTAGTAAATTTATATTGTATATAGCATATTTACTTCGGCAACATTTTTTACAAGTTAAAAAGTTTTTTAAAAAATGGAAAAAAGGTCATTTATACTTAACATCAGGAAGAGACAGTTGAAATTTCTAACGCACATAATGAGGCAAGAGAGCTTGGAAAATTTGACACTCACAGGCGATATTGATAGCAAGGAGGACAGAGGAAAACAGTGCATAACCTACCTAAATGAATGACAGAACAGGGTTTAGGAGGGGTAACAAAAAGACAAAACTTACTAGGCTCTACAAAGGACAGAAAATTGTGGCGATCCATGATCGCCAACCTCCTGAATGGACACGGCCCATAGGAAAAGAAAAAGTGAATGAAAATGAAACTATATTTACTATACTCGAAAAGAAGTAATGAATCTGCATGCACAAAACGAAAGAATTTGGTCGATTATCTGTTGTCGCTTACAATGCTTCTGCACTCGAAAATGTTTATAAGATCTAGGATAATTGAATGATATCACATGTATGTACGTTTTATATCAATGTATAGACTTCTCTGGAAAGAGTATATTGCTTTAGCCACCTCAGGCTAGTTGTCTTTTCTGTGCTTTCCCTAACAAGCAGAATTTTACGGGGCAGAGTTTCTAGCCTCAAGCCCAATCTGTTTGAAATCAGAATATTTTCTAGACTAACCGCTAATCACAGCTTAAGATACAAGTCTACCCTTCTATTTAACCCTACCTACAGAAAGAAGTGATGAACTCGTATTTTCCCAAGAGTACTCGTTATGTGAAATTGAAATTTTAACACGCTCTTTCTATAAGTGTTCTTTTTGTTTCTATTTCGACATTGCTCAAATATTCGGTCAGAGAAGTCGGGGATCAGTTGGTGACCAGTATAAGAAATCAACACCTTTGAATTCAAAACCAATTAGTTGTGAGTATAGAAACTTCTACTCCGTAAAAAAAAACAAAAAAAAAAAAAACATCAGCAACACGTAGTGCAAGGAAACACACCAGAGCAGCATCTAGGGACAGCATAGGGAATATATTTCTCCTAATTTCATTTATATAAATATTGTTATAATTTTCAAAGAGAAAAAGAAGTTATTAGACGACACAGCGGCAGAAACTGCGAAAACCTTAGAGTTCACAGAACAGCAAAGAAAGAAATAAAAATTGTAGGTAACATAGAAACAATATCATGCCAGAATTTTTTTTTTCTTGTCGGAATCCATTTTACATATTTATAAAACTACCATTCGTCTGTGCATTGAATTCTGTTACCATATCTGGTCTGGTTCTCCTGCTCTATATCTCGAGATTTGTGACAACATTTAAAAAAGGGTCTGTAATGTAATCGATCCTGACCAGGCGTCTGGACGTTAGTCACTCTCTCACCGTAGTATGGTGGCTTCCGTAACGTCCTTTCTACGTATATTTTAATGGCATCTCTTATGAGATTTTTACCTGGTACCTCGACCACATGGATAAAAGCGTGCTACTAGATTGGCAGATAGGTCTCACCGTTTTACTGTTGAACTACCTAGATGCGACCGCCGCTTCTATTCTAACAACTTTTTCTAAACTGTGAAAATCCCTTCCGATTTCTTTCTTCCCTGATAACTACAAACTTGAAAAAAAAAATTGCAACGTCAGTCGGCATCTTCTGTCTTCATTTCCTTAATCCTTTTTTCAATCTTCCACTCTCTGCAGCCACCTCTCCCCACCCCAGCCCGCGTCCTAGTGGTATTATTGCCTTTCTCTGGGTGAAACGATTTAAAAAATGTTGACTTAAAAAATCTAACAAAAATCACATTTTCTATTAAAATGCATATAACATTAAACATATGTATTAAAATGCGTATAAAATATTCACCAACTTCGATCTCTGCTACTATGAAACCGTTCTACACATGCCGTTACTTATACGATATATTTATATATACTATGTATATTTACGAGGGTGGGCTGAAAAGTTCATAGACTGACTATGAAGGAGCGGGGTGTAATATTGCATTCATCAATTTCAACTCTTTTTATTAATAACTGCATTGTTTCTTTCTAGGTAAACTGACTGTTCAAAGAAGACTGTTCATCCTATTCTCCTGATTATCATCTGTTCCCCAACATGACAAAACTTGGCTGGGAACCAACATCACAGTGATGATGACGTCACATCTATTGTTGATGACTTCTTTTATTCATAAAAATCCCAGCTAGTTTTTATGGTTGCAATTGAATCTTTAGTTGCATTTCAAAAGTACGACTCCAGCAACAAAGACTCAAGGGATAAAAAAAATAATTATTGCATTCTTTAAAATCTTAAAAAAAAAATTTCTGCGAATTCATTAACATAAAAGCTTTCTTCGAACTATTCTTTGTCCAAACTGAGTCGTTCAGCCGAATTTACTCACCAGAAAATATGTTCACTAACTTCCATATTGATTGATAACTATCGATCAGTTATTGATGTTTTATTGGGGTATTTTTTTTTTCTTTTAAAGACGTCAGTCAATCAATAGCTGAACATAGAAGATGTGTTCCTTTTGAAGTCATATTCACGCTACTTTGCAGAAAATTCTGTCCCACCTGACTTACAAAATCAAGCTTTTACTGAACGATTTTCTGACAAAATAAAAACTGAACATATCTTCAAAATCTATTAATTTTTTTTTATTCTTGCCTTTACCAAGAACTTTATTCAATTCATAAACACATTTTTCAGAACACAAGAATGACACAATTGCTTCACCTTTCATTGACGTAATTTAGCTCAT
Source organism: Acanthosepion pharaonis (assembly GCA_903632075.3). Taxonomy (NCBI): domain Eukaryota; kingdom Metazoa; phylum Mollusca; class Cephalopoda; order Sepiida; family Sepiidae; genus Acanthosepion; species Acanthosepion pharaonis. The sequence continues at coordinate 3,845,308 of CAHIKZ030005407.1, read as the reverse complement.
CGTCACAGAGCATTAGAAAGTTGGTAATCTTTTTGAAATGGGAAAAAGCGTAAAAGTTCAACAGTACTAACAATTTAATTTACGTCAGGTGCAACTTAATCACGCGGAATGTTAAAAAACATATCGTCTATAAGGCAATGCAAAAAAAAAAAATTAGATATACCGTATGTCAGAATTTCGGACAATTGTGAACTGGTCATTATTTCACACACTACCTGAAATCACCCCTCACGAAAACATCAAGAGAATTTCCAATCAGAAAGATCTTTCTTCGAGACAAGAGTCGAGAGAAGTGTACGATATGGCAGCAGTACTCCATTTTCTATTCGTTCATTAAAAAAAAATGAATTCTGGTTTTAACCTATTTGTTACCACAGTAAAATTATTATTGTTGTTGTTGTTGTTGTTGTTGTCGTCGTCCAATTGACTCTTCTGTCGTCTATCTAGAGTTTTGCCTTTATATAGTGGTATGGTTATGCTAATTAGTATGAGCCTAACCAATCCCACTACACTACAGAAAATTTATCCGGACCAATTACCTTCGTAGAGTTAAGTCTTCCGAGTCGAGACAAATATATCGCAAATTTGTGTTCCGTGAGAGGGGAAAGTAAAGAAGCGAATGACTTTTGTCGTCTAGCGTTGAGTTGGAGGCAAAGTCCACCGCGAAGATTTTTTGTCATACATAGACGATAAGCATCATCCCCAGCCTGAGTTCCCCACTCTCACAAAAACATCAGAAGACATTTTCCAATCAGAAAGAGCTTTGTGCGAGACAAGAGACGAGAGAAGTGTGCGATATGATAGCAGTATTCCATTTTCGGCTGTTGAAAAGATATCAGGCCATCCCATAAGTTCTGTCCGAATTTTGAATAAAGAAAACAAGTGACCAAATGTTACATTTAATTACAGATTCAATCAACAATGTATTTTCCCTGATTATCTATGACTTCCTTCCATCTATTAACAAGCTTACTAATTCCATTACTGTAAAGTTCTTTTGGCTTTGATTCGAAGAACCCACAAATGTCAGTTTTAACCTCTTCCTGTGTTACAAAAGCTGTTTCTTCCAAATTATTCTGTAAGCTACGAAACAAATGGTAATCTGAAGGAGCAAGATAGGGAGAATAAGGTGGATGAGGAATTTTCTCCCAACCAAGTTCTTCGATCTTTTGTGACGTGATTCTTGCTGTATGGGGTCGCGCATTGTCCTGATGAAACATCACCTCTTTTCGATTCACTAGAGCAGGTCTTTTTTCCTCAAAGCTTGGTTCAAACGCTCTAATTGCTGACAGTATATTTGAGCATTAATTGTTGCATTAGGTGGTAAGAATTCAAAGTGGATTATTCCTTGGCGATCCCACCAGATTTGAAAGAAGAACCTTTTGCCCATGAAGTTCCCTTCTCGGCTGTGGCTGGGATATTTCCCCATTTACCAAGCCACTGTCTACGACGCTTAACATTTCGATAAAAGATCCATTTTTCGTCGCCAGTCACAAGTCTATTGAAAAAAGGTGAAACAAGTTGGCGAGAATGGAGAGAAGAGCAGATGTCAACTTGGGATTTGAGGTTGTTTTCAGACAATTCATGAGGCACCCATTTTCCAAGTTTAGGAACTTTTCCAAGTTGTTGAAGATGACGATGAACAGTTGAACTGAGAACCACTGCCAATTCCTCAACTGATAAAGCATGATTTTCTTCAAGGCTTGCTTCAAGAAGCTTTTCATCAAACCCAACTGGATGTCCGGTTCGATCTTCATCTTCAAGGGTGGAATCTCCACCTCTGAATTTTGCAAACCATCTTCTGCAAGTTCTTTCATTCACACATTCATCTCCATAAACTGAATGAATGTTTCTCGCCGCTTCGGCTGCTGAGTTTCCTTTCTTGAACTCATAAAGCATTATGTGCCTCAAATGATTCTTGAGTACTTCCATGTTAGCAGTTGTTTTAATCAAACACAATTTACTTTTATTGTTCTCTGAAATAAAATTTGTTCAGTTTAAATGCATCTAAACATAAAAATAATGTTCAGCTCTATTAGACATTATAATATACTCTTTAAATTTCGTTCATTTAAAAAAAAAAGGTAAAATTCGAACAGAATTTATGGGATGACCTGGTAGATCATAGCAGGCGGCGTCAAGTACTTACTGGGGAGGTACAACAAATCGATCATTTTTTCCAGCGATGGTTCCAGTATGAGTTCCACTTGAGTTCTGCAAGTGAACTTCAGTCTCAGTAGGCGTTCGATGCAAGGAACCTGCTTGAGAAAACAACCATCTATAATGGTCAGAAAGTGAAGATTGAGCAGCCCCAGCAAAGATACGACAGAAATACTCTGGTCTCATGTAACTCTTATAAAAACAGAGCGTGGCAGATTGAGTCAGAAACTTTCTGGAGCGATACAAAGAGCCGAAAATTTCTCCCTCGTTTTTAGCGATGGATTGAATATATGAGATCTGGCGTAAACTAAACATGGCTTTCCAAAATCCTGTGTCAATATATTTGTGATACGTGTGGCTTTACAATCACACACATACATATTGTTTGCTAGTTATATTTACAATAATGACTTACCACTCAATCGATGTTTAATGTTTGCCTCTGTGTGTCCGCACGACTGTGTATATATGTGGGCACGCGTGTGCGTCATGTTCAGTGTTTGTGGATCTTAAGAAATCAAAGGCTTCTTAAAGACTTAGGAAAAGAAAACAAAAGAAAAAAATCGCGCTTTAAAACATTCTGACAGTCGGCGAAAACAATTTTCTCTGTCCCCAAATCTTGTTGAATTTTAATCGCATAACAAGATTAAAAAGACAGCGCCCGTGTTCTTCGAAATTCTTTACAGCTAGAAAACTGCTAAAAATTAGATGAAAAATAACAAATATTTCTGTCGGTAAGGTTACAGATCAATCCTTAAAGCATAAACCTACAATGAACGAGGCCCACCGCTTTTAGAACTATCTTTTATCTTTTTTTTTTTCAGTAAAGTCCGGAGGCCCACTCGATAGTTACGTTAAGGGGTAGTTTACATATGGATAGAATGGGAAGATAACAGTTAAATCAGGATTTAAACAGGTTAGGATTGTAGTGAATCGGGTAACATCCTCTTGGGAGTCTGTTCCTCAGAGCAGGTGATTCGCAGAAAGAAGCTGTCCGAGTGGAACTTACTTCTCGCCGATGGAATACGGATCGATTTTACAGTTAAATCACTTCTTTGGTTTAATAGAGAATCTTTATCAGCAAATCTTATAATTTCCAATTTCCAGTGTGTGTAAGCAAGAGAAACAAGGTTCATTTAAAGATTTACAAGTTCTAGCTTTTCTTTTAAACTTTCCATTTTACCGTAGGAGTTTTATTAACCGCTTTTAAATTCCAAAAATATATTTGGAAAAAGATGTTCTATTTTTATATGAAAGGTTGGATATGTTGGTACCACCTAGTTTTAAAAGAATTTTTTTGTACTGCCTATATAAAATTTTTCAACAGTCGGATTTTCTATTGTCGAAATAGTGCTTAGGTAAACAAGGGAATTGGTCAGACATTTGTTTTGCAATAGACAATCGTTAGAATTTCTGCAATTACATTTGTTAGTATTATCACCACTAATTGCTTTGGAATTTCCATTATTACTCAGATTTTTACATTGGTTTAAGATTTTAGTATTATAATTTTTTTCCAGAATATCAGTGCAGCTATAGGTTAGTCTTATTGTATTTCCGAGTGGATTATTTCTGGAGAAATGCTTATCAATTAAATGGAGGAACTTTTGCCCAAACTTAGTACTAAACATTTGGTTAAATGGGGGTGTATATCAAATGATTTTCCTGCTTCTATTCCTTTTTCTTCGAGCGCTATTCTCATATTTATTATACTTGATTTATGTGTATTTGTAACCATTATTTTTAAGGTATTATTATAAGCACTACTATACTTATTAGGGACATCGTTGTTAGAAGAGGTGTTGCTAATCCTATATTCTATAGAGGAGCTTATATGTTTGGTTAGAGTTGGAAGATGGTTAGAGTTCGGGTGAATATATATTGGATTGGCATTAATCTTCATATAAGGTTGGAATACATCATAAACAAGATCTAAAGTAACATCAAGAAAAATCTACCTGCTTAACATTAGTAGTGATTTTAACCTTAAGGTTTAGGCTTTTTAATTCTCTGTGGATCATTTTCCTTAATTTATCAACCTTAATTTTAGTAGAATTTTTCCTAACATAAGATCATCGTCTCTATATAACCCTATATTATGAACATTAACATCATATATATATATATATATATATATATATATATATATATATATATATATATATATATATATACCAGATGCAATGAGAACGAAAATAATATATAAATACCAATTTGGTTCTCACCAGTTGAGGTACAAGTAAAATGCACCGAAACGAAGTTGCATCTTTGTAGTGAGTAAACTGTCTTTGTCTATATGAAAAAATATAATAAATAATACATATATATATATGTATATATAGATATACATAGAGAGAGAGAGAGAGAAAGAAAGAAAGAAAGAAAGAAAGAAAGAAAGAAAGAAAGAAAGAAAGAAAAGAAAGAGATAGGCGTAAGTACTTTAGTATTTGCAAGGAATTTCTTTTGCTGGCAAAAGTGATATCACAGAATCTTCTCTTGCCATGTATCAAATGAAGCTAATTTGATAATGACTTAAGCATATATGTGTGTAGGCATTAGTAAAAAAGAATTCAGCCAATGTAGAACCTTGTTGTTGTTCCGTTTCCCTTCCAGACATAGGTGGTTATGGCTTTCCAAAATTTCTCGTCCTTTGTAGCTCTTAATAAATGTTGTCTTTCTGCTATCCCTCCTAAACATTGTTCTGCCCTCCATCTACTCAAGCACACTAAGCATGTTATAATCATTGTTTCTCTGTCCCTCTTGCCCTCTCCATGTCCCATGAGTATCAGATTTTCCTCATTATGTGCCCGAGAAATTTCAATTGTATCTTCCTGATGTTAAATATAAGTTTTCTTGTTGTTTCCGTTTGCTCTAAAACTTCGTCGTTTCTCACATATTCGGTCCATGGTATCCTCAGCATCCTTCTGTAAAACCACATTTCTGTTGCTTCAAGTAATTTCTTTATCTGTAAGGAGATTGTCCAGTATTCACTGCCGTAGAGGAGGACATATATTTCGTAACAATTCAGTACGCTTTTCTTTGTTTTTTGGCGAATTTTTTCTGTTTGTTAAATTACTTAAAAAACAGCTACACAAACTCATAGCGGCATATCAACCTCCCTGGGTTATTTAATGCCAAAATCTAAATATTTTGAATACACTTTCATGTTTTCAACTACAGATAAAATGTATTGTTGGTCATTTTGCTATAAATAGGTATTGTTGGTCATTTTGTTATCAATAGGTATTTTTATACTTTGATTGTATTTTGTTTTTGTTTGTGGGTTCACTATTTGTCTATACCTGAGATCCTAACAGGCGCTACCACCCTGGATCAGAGTGGTCCTGGGGACAACAGTAATTAAGAGATGGTTCCACGCCCCGCAAAACCTCCACTATCCCAATTATAGGCCTTGCTGCCGGATGTAGTTTACTATCATACCCAGGACTAACAAAACAATTGAAATACTAGACACCGTAATAGAAGGGAAAAACTAAATATTACTTAAAGAACAATAAAAATATAATTTTACCGAATCAAATAGAGTTGTTTCTTTTTTAAATTAAATTATTTGTAAAGCTGAGCGGTTTTACATCAACTTCTCAGAATGCGTTTGTTTTCTAGTTTGCATGCAGCCTTGTTGATTGTTCTATCCTTCGCTCTTGTTTTGTCAGTGTGACGCCATCTTACTTCAGTTTGTAGCGAAGCAACATGGAGTTATTTCCCCTTAGGAAGCAGATGACTCTGCAGGAATTAATGAATGAATTCAAAGCTATCAGGATACGATCAAAAGGCTAATGTCGGGAAAACTAGGATTAATGTCGCTCTGCATTCAGTCAGTTCTGCTCGAATAATCTTGACATTTTATTATACGTTGCAATATGTCAACACACATTGATTGCTATCGGCAACTATGATTCATTTGTTTTTGAGATATAGACGGAGACGCAAGAAGAAATAACGACATAGATTCGAACCTTTCATTGGTACAAACATAATGGCATCTGTGACCTACAATGAAGACAGCGAATGCCTACGCCCCTACCAGAAAAAAATGAAATAAAATAAAGTAAATAAGTCTCCAGGACCCGATTCTCCTGCGTCTTAAGAGACACTTCAAAATTGTGACCCCAATAATTTATATCCGTCAGTGTTCTGTTGTTCGCCGTATTTGTGGTCTCTTTCATGTAATGCTAAATAACGAGAACATCTGCTATAAAGTGATGACTAGTAAACATGTCTTGTAAGCCAGTTGGATATCATTGGGAATTCAATCCGCACTGAGTGCCCCAAACTTATGGTCTACTATGAGACTAAATTAAGTTTCGGAAATACACACACACACACACACACACACACACACACACATATATATATATATATATATATATATATATATATATATATATAGGAGAAGGACAACTCTGAATTCAAAACATTGGAGGGTCTTTTCAAAAAGTGTGGCTGCTCTTCAAAAAGTGTGGATGGTCCTGCACGAAACCTTCATCACTATAATCTCATGTGCTGTTGTCGGGCTGTCGATTTCCTGGGAACTGATTTGCTTGACCCTCATACGTCGAATTCGACAGGAGAGTTGAGTATATATATATATATATATATATATATATATATATATATATATATATATGATAAAAATATAGTTTTAAACGTATGCTATATTTATGGGGTAAAGTATAAAAGTGAACTCTGAGGTTAACCCAGAGCGGCGACACTACATATTAATTGTAAGAATTAAAGTAAAAAACAAGCATTAATTATTAGAATTAAAATAAAACTCGGTATTAATTATTAGAATTAAAATAAAAATTTGGAAACAATTATACGAATTAAAATAAGTCCGGTATTAATGATTAGAATGTAAAGACCTATCCGGTATTAATTCTTACAATTAATATAAAAAGCTGACACTAATTATTAGAATTACAATAAAAATACGATATTAATTATTAGAATTAAAATAAAAAATGCATATTAAGGATATGGACCGAGCGTATGAGCAACGATGACGTTTTCGAGAGGATGCAAATAAGGAGGAAGCTTATAGTTAACATCAGGAAGAGGTAGCTGAAATTTCTGGGACACGTAATGAAAAAGGAGAGCTTGTAGAATCTGATACTTATAGGGCGGATAGAGAGAAAAAAAGAGACAAGGGCAAAGCAATGCATGACGTACTTAGCGGGCTTAAGCAAATGGATGACAGAACAAGGTCTGGGGGAAGTAGCAAAGGGATAAAACTTATTGAGAGCTGCAAGGAATAGGGGGAAGTGGACAGCCATGATCGCCTATGTCCTGAAGGGACACAGCATATAAAAGAAGAAGAATTTCTCTCTTCAATGAACGATTTTTTTCTTCTTTTTCTTTTCTTTTCTGGCTGTCAGTATCGTTTTTTGTTATCTCTTTCGTTTTCTCTTTTTATATTTACTTCAGGTTTCCCCTTCTCGGTTTAGGTCATTTTTAGAGTTCCTTTCTTTCCTTTATTGTTTCCTCTTTTCATTCTTTGCTTTTCTTCTTTTTCCTTCTTTCATTTTATTTCCTCGCGTGTCTATCCATTCTATTAAAGGGTTTTAATTATTTAATTTTCGTTTTCTCGTTTCATTTCGCTATTTTCTTATATGTTGCTCCTTCATTTTAAATTAGAGGACTTCTCTTTTACTCATTTTTAAAAAATTTTTTCTTCTTTTTAGTGTCTTTATTTCAACATTTGTTTTTTCATTTCATTTCTGAGAATTTTCTTTCTTTATATTTTGTTTGTATATTTGTTTGTATATATATATATATATATATATATATATATATATATATATATGTCCTCCTTTCTTTCGTTGTGTGCTTCTTTCTTTTCTTCTCATTCAACATTTTTCTTTTAGATTTTTCTTAGCGCCTTTATTTCAACATTTTTTTGTCTTTCTGTCTCTTACGGTCACACCTCGTTGAAACACTGAAATATTGAATTCCGTACGAAGTTAAGAAACGTTGAGCCCGGTCAGTACCTAGATGGGTGACCACTTGGAAATATCAGGTGTTGAAAGGTTTGATATAATGGATAATAGCCTGGAATTGTCATCACCTACGCGCTAATACCATTGCGAAAGGCATGAATCTACCTTTTCTCCTCCAGCTATGGATGAATTAGCATAACTTGTATCTAAATCATTATTATCTCAAAAACAAAATCTTTCAATCTAAAAATATTTTCTGGCTTTAAATAACCTGCAAGAGGCTGATAAGCCGTAAAAACGAATCAATATTTCTTGATGTGCAGCATTTCTTGTTATTTTTTTCTTAATTTTTTCTTTCTTTTTCTTTCTTATCTTTAACATTTCTCTTTGCCTTTCTTCCTTTTGCTTAGTGTTATTACTTTTCATTCTTAGTGAGTCTTTCTTTCTTTCTTTCTTTCTTTCTTTCTTTCTTTCTTTCTTTCTGTCTCTTTCATCCCTTTCCTTTCTTTTGTACACTAAGTTTCTATTTCTCTTTCATACTATGTTTATTTATTGGCTCTTTTCCTTTCCTTCCGCGTCTTTCTTTCCATCATATTTCCATTTTCATTTTTCTTCCTTCCTTCCTTCATTCATTCTCGTTTCATTTTCTATTTTCTTTTATATTGATTTTTTTTTCTCATTCTATAGTGTCTCTCTTTCTTTCACGATTTATTAATTTTTCTTTTTTCTAAGATTCTTTCCTTCATTTTTTTTCTCACATTTGGCCTTTGCTTTTTCCTTTCTTTTTTACCATATTTCTTTCTACCTTTTTTCACTATTTTTATCCATTTTTCATATTGAACGTCTTTCTTTTCTTTTCTGACGATTTTTTCTTTCTTTCTACTGAACTTCTTTCGTCCTTTCCTCTTCCTTTGTATATTGTATTTCCTTCTACTCTTTGTTCAATTTTCGTTTATTTTTTTTTCTTACCATATTATTTCCACTACTGTCATACTCCATCACTCACTTCAAACTCATTTCTATTTCTTCTTATTATTTCGATTTTCCTCTCATTTATTATTTATTTATTCAATTTCCCTTTTTTATTGTCTTATTTTCTAAGACAAACATGTCTTTGCATCTTAATTTCACTAATATCCTCTATCCCCAAAACTTTTTACTATAGATAAACTCAAGAACGAAATGGCATCCCATCGATATTTATTGACAGTAACCTTTGATTTTTGAATTTTAAGTACATTGAGTCTGTCAAGCCATGGTGCGGTTTCGACTTTTAATATCTTATCTGCTTTTCTTTATCTAATATCAAAAAGATGCTGAAAACCGTGAAAATTAAAACTGTGACATCACATAAATGCATTTTTATTTTAGCTATATACCTGAAAAAAAATTGACGTAAGTTCATTATAGTTTGTTCCGCGACACCCATGAAATTTTGGGAGAGAGGTAAAAATTATTTAGTCACCTTCGGATCTTCCCTTTTAGCACGTCGCGTGCATTATGGACTGGCCTGATCCTCCTCCTACTGAATTCTGGTGGGGGTGTTGCTTGGGAAAATGTTCACACCCCAGATCATATTCAGACATTTTTCTACTTTAAAGCACACGACAATGTGCGATTTTTCATCTTCAGCATGACTGCTCGTTTCCGGGCATGTCCATTTGATCAGGCCTTTTTCAGTTTCTTCAACAACCACAGAACCAACCTCAGGTTTACACGGTGATAATTCTGAGTGAACCATAGCTACAATTCAAATATGTATCCCGCAGGGGCCATATACGGTTCTGAATTCAGAGCTGTCCTTCTCCTATACTAGTGGACAACCACGGTTAGAGAGTCTAGTCTTCCCTGCTATTTAACCCATAGCTGGAGCGGGGAGATAAAAAAAGATGGATTCTTACCTTTCCCAATGTTATTTGTGAGAAAGTGAATGCAACGATCTCGACCGGAATTCGAACAGGGCTCATCGATTTCTTGTTTGGAATCGCTAACTATTGCACCAACTGCACATTCCGACAACCAGAACTGAGCATAATAATTAACGCGCATGAGAAATGTGGTATAAGGCTGAGCGGGAGTCTCCGGCGTATATGTGCCTGGGAACAAAAATTGCTCAGTACCCTCTGCACGTTCCTACTGGGGCGCCTCAAAAATCTAACATGGGGACGAACCCCATTTTAGTGAGATCGCGAGTGGTGTTACCTGGGAAAAGGCCTCCCTGGAGCTGACCTTAGGATTGTATGTGAAAAGGTGCTTGGTATAAAATACTGTCATAATTGATACAACAATAGTTAATAAAAATGAACACGCTACCGCCCCTGTCTAAATGTGTTGTGGTAGGATCCACCTAATTTGAATAGTGGAGTACCGACCATATAAATATGGTTGGTACCGGGAAGAGAGAAGGAATCAAGAGATTCAACCAGAGACTCTGCCCGACTGCGACTCAGTCAACACATTCTCCAGGAACGGTCTTACCAGGAATATACAAAAGACTATATGTAAATATTGTGTACACTTTCTTGTTTCAATACATTTTGTTCTAAGTACATTTTGTGTTGCATTATTATTCCATGCATTAGTCAAGTTTCAACAAAATGATTGGATTTCTCTGTATCCTTGGAAACGAAAAACATGCCGAAAATTTTTTTCTCGTTAATAATAATAAAAAGAAAAACGAAAACAAAAACAGACGACATACGTTTAACGGATGTCAGAATTCGTTGAAAAATGCACCCCTTACCCTCACAAGCACGGAATATAAGAATCTAAAAATGGAAATTAATAAGAAAAGCTAGAATATGTAAGTCATTAAATTACCCATGTCTTTTGTGCATGCATGAGAAACTATATAATACTAAGTTTATAAAAAATAAAAATTTACTGAATCAAAGAAATGAAATAGCTATTCTTTGCTGTCATTGTCAAAAATTTTCCTTAAATAAATAAAATAAAAATTAAACAAATAAAAAATGGGAATTGGTAATATACATACATATATTTGATATGAAAAAATAATTTTAAAATAATTTAAGTAATTCTATTATATTTACTTGATTTAAAAAGAAATATAATCTGTTAGTAATTAAGCGTAAAAATAATATTTTAAAACTGTAGTTAAATATAACGTATTCTAACCCAAACACCTGTTTTAGAAAGAATCTTTAAGTATACAAGTACGAATTTAACGAAAAAAAATGCCGAAAAAATTTTTGTCGTCAATAATAAAAAAACCCAGACGACATACGTTCAACAGATGTCAGGATTCGTTGAAAAATGCACCCCTACCTTCCCTAAACTTAAACTCTTTTTCGAACGTAACTCATAATTGATACAAAAATAGTTAATAAAAATGAACACGCTACCGCCCCTGTCTAAATGATTGGATTTCTCTCTACCCTTGGAAACAGGAAATTATGAATTTATATGTGCGTTTAAGTTATTCCAAAATTCGCTTGAAGATGAAACAGAACTAATGCTTTTAATTTAATTATATAATTAAATTTGAAGTTTTAGCTTCGGTTTTTGAAACATGGTTATTATTGTGTAGCGAAGAAACAATATTTTAAATCAGTTAATTTATAATATTTATGCTCTGTAAATTTACATTGAGCATTGTTTTGTAAAAATAAAAAATTATCAATAAGAATACCAGATTATATATCTTATTGTTCTTTATTTTTATCATATATATATATATATATATATATATATATATATATATATATATATATATTGAGTATTTAGGCAGCAATCCTTCTTTTATGAAAGTATTGTTAAAGACTTCTGCAGGTTTTGAATTCAGAGTCTTTCGCCTAGACCAGTTGCCATCAAGGCTATAGAACCCAGTCTGTCCTGCTATTTACCAATAGCTGGAGGGAGAAGAAGAGGATTCATACTTTTCCCAAGGGTATTAGCACATAAGTGAATGTAATGGATTCGACTGGAATTCGAATCTCCGATTCCTCTACCCGAGTCGCTATCCAATATTCCACCATGTGTGTGTGTGTGTGTGTGTGTGTGTGTATGTGTGTGTGTGTGTGTGTGTATATATATATATATATATATATATATATATATATATATATATATATATCGGTTAAAATTTCTCATTTCTTCATGTTTCATTGAAGATCAACGAATGTTCTTTAAGTTTTTTTAGCATATTTTTTCTTTTGTTTGGTCACCTTTTTTTTAGTTCTGCGATGAAACTGTTTGAGAATATCTTGACATGCGTAGTTACTGCTCAGTATCTACAGCACGCCCCAACATATCTGCGTATCAGGTTATAATATTTGTCCGTTGGGTATAAGTCAATCATTTGATCGTTGCATATTTCTGAGTTCATTTAACTTTGCGTTAGTCCAACCCTTTCTATCGACCTGAACGCCAAACAAGCGAAATCTCCCACAGGTGTCAGCAGCGATGACTAATTCCAACAGTTCTATGCCTTGCACACTCTTTGCAACGCTAAGCTTTCAGTGTAAAAGAAATAATAAATGTAAAGCTCGACCAAAAATATTTTTTTCTTTACCTTTCGCAACGCTGTATCAGGAAGAAAAGACGACGTGGGAGGAAAAAAGCGGTAGTAATGGCTTTTTACTTTTTGACAATGTGAGCCCTTTGCGTTCCACGCGCTTTCAGCTCGAAGAAAATTAAAAAAAAATACAGTAATGCTGTCGACGCCAATTCTCTAAGATTTCAACACATCCCACTCTTTACTTATCGTGGAGCGATTTCCTGCAAGTAAAACTGTTGTGTAAAATCTGTAAATGCCCAAATTATTCTAATAGCACTGATATCTGTTACCGCCACATAATTTTACTACTTTCATTATTTAAACTACGATTCCCACCAGTATTGTTTTGATCACAGCGTTTCGACGGAAGCATTCTTCAGACTTCCTCTGTAAATTTTATATAACTCTTCCTCCATTAATCATTTTGCATAGTATCATCATCTTCGCTGTTTTTATCTCAATGTTTCGTTTGACTTCTTATTTTAATTTTCAACGGGTAATCATTTAGTTTCTAAGGAAATGTTCCTGTTTCTAAAAAAATTTGTTGGGCTTTTGGAAGGCATATTTCACTACTCTAGGGTGCCTTCGGATTTCTGTGTCAACATTTCCCGTTCTTTGTTAAAATAGTTCCCAGCTTGACAAAGTTAACCTGGCCTCTGCTCTCGAAAAGGACCTCTAATCAGTGGTTCACTGGGGCAGGAAATGGCTTGTAAATTTGAATGCCTCCAAAACTAAACTGCTCTCATTTAACCACCACAGAGAAACTTCCTTGGCCATCATTAGCATGATTGATGCTCGACCCCGGGAGAGCGACTCCCCGTGCCTTCTAGGCATCACGTTTTCCGCTGACTTGAAGTGGAACAACTATATTGAATCAATAGCTGCATCTACTGCAAGGAAAGTTGGTCCACTGTGTGGTGCAAGAGTACATCTTACACATCTACAAATCTACCAGTCGTCTGTGCATTGAATACTGTTGCCATATCTGGTCTGGGGCCCCCGCTGTTCACCTCGAGGTCCTCGATAAAATCCAAAGAAGGATCTGCAATGTAATCGATCCTGATTTGGCATCTCGTTTTCAGTCGCTTTCCCTCAGACATGATGTGGATTCCCCCTGACTTTTCTACAAATATTTCCATAGCAATTGCTCTGAAGAGCCTTTTTCCCTTGATGCCCCGACTACATGAATTTAAGCTTGCTACTGGGCTGACTTTTAGTTCCCATCCGTTTACTGTTGAAATGGTTAAATATAATCGCCACTTCTACTCCAACAGTTTCTTTTCTCACACTTCCTGAATATGGAACTCCCTTCTTCTTACTTGCTTCCCTGATAACTACAATCTTCAAAAATTTAAATGTAATATTAATCACCATCTCCTGTTGTTTTGATCGCCGTTCATCTCTTATCCTTTCTTCAATCCTCCCTATATTCAGTCTTTTTCTCCCACTTTCATTTTCTGAAAATTCCTGCGTGTTAGTGCCCCCCTCCACTGCTTGTGGTGAAATGCTTTAAAAAATGTAATTTTCGTACTTGCTTGGTTTTGGTATCTTCAATTCGTAGTTCGAGTCTTATTGTTACTGACAAGGATACATTGAGTTTTCTTACATTTGATATGTAGTCCCTTTTTCTCGTTTTCCTTTACTACCACTTGTAGGAGTTCTACGGTTTCCTTTATTAAGAAATGTTGTGACCAAGTAAATGGTTTAAGAAATAACAAAACAAGTGTAAATACAACAGAAAAGTATTACCCGACTAGTGGGTGTGAGTCGGTTGATCATAGTTCAATCTATTCGACTGATAATATTTAATAGCCCCCCCTCCCTCCATGAGGGATGCATGTGGAACAAAACCGAGTTTAACGTGGGTTCTCCGAGCCTGTAGGCTCGCCTCCCCCCCCAAAAAAAAATCCACGTGGAAACCGGATAAACGAGTACTGGTCTCTCAACCTCCCCGGACGAAGCTCTGCCCTTCGGCACAGCCTCATCCGGGTTCCTCTCTGCCCAAAGGCAGAGAGTTCGACAACAGTTGCGAACAGTCACAGCCTGATAGAACAATCTATTCGACCGTTAATATTTAATAGCCGCAGCCCCCACGAGGGATGTATGTGGCACAAGGCCGAGTTTACCGTGGGCACTCCGAGCCCGTAAGCTCAGCAAAAATATTCCCTTCGAACCCGTATAAACGGGTTCAGGGGCTGTCTACCTCCCCGGACGAAACTTTGCCCTTCGGCAAAGCCTCGTCCGGGTTCCTATTTGCCGAGGCAGAGAGTTCGACAGCAATGAACAGTCTGGTTAATACTGTTAATATTTAACAGCACCCCCCAACGAGGGTGTATGAGGCACAAGGCCGAGTATACTGTGGGTACTCCGAGCACGTAGACTCGGCGAAAAATATTCCCTTCGAACCCCTATAAACGGGTTCAGGTGCTGTCTACCTCACCGGACGAAACTTTGCCCATCGGCAAAGCCTCGTCCGAGTTCCTCTCTGCTCAAGTCAGAGAGTTCAACATTTAAGAACAATCTGGGCGATTGTTCCCCAAAGGCCTTCTCTCCTACTAATCTTATAGTAGGCGTAAGAGTCCAACATACACTCTTTAGAGGGACGGCACCTCAACAAGAAACATAAAAGTTTTCGTCAGAAACAAAGAAAAACGTATTAAACTGCTATGTTTAGGTCAATTTTGTTATGTTGATCGCTTTTTGATAACACTGGCCTGGTGAAACCATCCCTACGTGCAGCAAATCTTTGGAAAGTGCCTGAAAGCCATATCACAGGCTGATCGAAGCCCAATGAGTGAAATTACGTAGTTATAAGTAATCGTGATAAAATGTTTGATCTTACTGGCCTTGTTGAAATTATTGATCACGCGAGATGCTACATTCTATAACAGAAACTGTAAATAAGCTATGTTCAGCATAATTTTACAATAAAACAGTTTGGTTCTGTGTAGGATGAACACGCACAGATGTTTCTGAGGGTCTGGAGCAGCGATTAACTAGCCACCTGAGCAGACAGGCTGACTCAGATACGAGCTGCTAGCAATAGAATGTTTAAATCTTGTATTTACCACGGAGTATGAACCAAGGCGTCTAGTCGCAGAGCTAGGAAAATGGCATCCGAACAAAAGAAAAAGTAAGTTAAAAGATCTTAAAGTACTTTCGTTGATCAAGATCACAACTCGCTATTAATGGTCATCCAGATAAGCTTCGTTAATCGTTATTCAATAATCCATACCCAGGCACCATACTTTTAAAAACACAAACAACAACAAAAACAGATATCAATAGACAGACGTATAAAGATTTTAACTACTGCAGTATAATATTTACCAAGCTAGCTTTGCAAATTATTACTACAGTAGTGACTTCGATCCTCATTGGGTACCTAGTACGTTTGGCACTTTAATTTATAGAATGGGATACTGGAACATGGGAAGAGATACATAAGACGAATGGACGCACACGTGCATACGCAGCCACACACTCACACGCACTTATACAATTTTTCTAAAGAAAGTAATGAATTTTTTTATTAATCACACAGAGCGTACCAGGTCTAACGGTAGCTTTCTTTCCCCAGAGGGACGCAGGTTCGAATCCTTCTGGAGAGCACAAATTTTCCTTTAATAAGACTTCTAGAACATTTAGGCTGGAAGACGAAAATAAATAAATATACTGTTTAATGAATAAACGGAGCGTTTACTCAAATACGAGTATCCACTAAAATAATGTTTAAAGTGATAAAACATATACATATACACACTTGTGCAAATTAATTGAAACAACTGCTTTAGTTTCCTTTCTTTCATCATACGGTCAGTTTTAGACCGAATGGCGTGACAGGTTGTAATCGATTTCTATTTTTCCTCAGATTATGCCATTTACAGTTGTGTGCAGCAATATGAATCTATTTTCGTGGTGTATGATGAAATTTGTTTGGCCTTGAAGATATTGCGTCATCCGTGATTGCATCAGATTTTTATCACGCCCAAACATTATTGTCTCGGCTGTCGATTAGTTGTCCTACGGTCATTGTCTGCGATGGACATTACTCCAAGGAAAATTGTAACACGGCACGAACACGCTGGCATACCTTATCAGTGAGAAAATCAAACTACAATAGACTGGCCCGGAATCTCTCCTGATTTAAATACAATCAAGAATCTCTTGTCAATTTTCAAAGAACGACTTTGTGGAATAGACATACGAAGTACTAACATATGCACTGGGCTATGTTTCACTGAAAAAATACGAAAAAAATGTAAATAATAACGGAATTATTCGTTTTGTTTCAATTAATTTGCACGCGGTTGTATATATTCATTCACGATACATTATACGATCTCTAGGAGCAACTGCAACTGAGGTTCGTTCAGCATAGTCACAGTATAAACCATAGGTTGACTGTGGTTATTTGAATAAACACATATGTGTCTGAGCAGGACTCTACAGCAGGGATTAGCTAGATGCCCTAGCAGACAGGCATTCTCCAAATTTTCGATAGCTGCCTAAAATTTATAGGTGCGAATAGACTTCTCCCCTATGCCCCATAAATATTCGATTGGGCGCATGACAGGTGAATGTGGTGGTTGCATCGATCGTCAGTATATTTCAAAATGCACCACCAACCAATTCTGGGAAACTTGGGCACGCTAACACGATGCATTATACTACCACATAAATTCTAACCAATCATCCCTGGTCACGATGATTATGGACCCGGAGTTGGCCAAGGTGAGTGCTAATGCGTTCCATCAAGTATTCCCGCTACGCATATGATACGATAGAATCACCCCCTATATTTTCCAAAGTGGAATTTTCCATCTAGCTGTCAACCGCGATTTTCCCCGTTCAAACTACAATAATTCACGTCGTCTTAACATGTGCAGCCAAGCCGGCGTTCACACTGAGTCATCGGCGGTCAAAGCACTGCGATAGACGGTTGGGTATTTCCGTCACATCGATATAATTTGGCTTCATCTAGCTCTAACTTTACATAGTGTCAAGCTTCAGGTTTTTTTGCTGTCATATCTGGTCTGGTGTTCTTACTGGACATTTCGAGATTCTTGACAAACTCCAAAGAAGGATCTGTAATGTAACTGATCCTGACTTAGCATCTTGACATCACTAACTTTCTCACAGACGTGACGTGGCTTCACTTTGTCTTTTCTACAAATATTATCATAGCAACAGCTCTGACGAGCTTTTTTTCGCTGGTGACCCGACTGCGTGAATTTAAGCGTGCTACTAGATTAGCATCTAGGTTTCATCCCTTTACTTCTTCTCCAGCAGTTTCTTTTCTCACACTTCCCACCTGTGGAGGTCTCTTCAGTTTCCTTGACAACTACAGTCTTCAAAGATTTAAATGCAACGCAATCGCCATCTTCTGTCTTCTTGAATCCCATTCATCTGTTGTCCTTTCCACACTCCTCCCTATACTCAGTCTTTTCTCTCACGTTTGCTTTCTGTGACTCCTTGAGTACTAGTGGCATTCCCGCCTTGCTTGGGGTGAAATGATTAAAACGTCAAAGTTTTCACTATGAAATTGGTATTAACCAAATATTGTTGGTTACATCTTCAGTATATATTTATTTGACAAATACATTATATGTACTCAGCTTATCTTTTCTTATTGGAGATATTTACAATAGATTATTTCCTGGTGGAAAATTATATTATGCAAGATTAAAAGATAGTAAATGAAATGATATAATAGTATCCTCGGGGTTCTTGATAGGCTCCAGAGGCAGATATGCAATATAATTGGCCCTACTCTGGCATCTCGTCTACAGTTACTTTCTCACAGATATGCTGTCGCCTCTCTCTGTCTGTTTTACAAATACTTTCATGGCAATTGCTCCGAGGAGCTGCATTCGCTGGTTCCCAGACTTCATGAACTCAAGCGCCCTACGAGGCTGGCATCCCGCTCTCACCCTTTCACTGTCGAAACTACTAAATGTAGCCGTCTCTTCTACTCCAATAGCTTCATGTCTAGCACCTCTCGCCTGTGGAACTCCCTTCCCTATTCCAGTTTCCCTCAGTGCTATAATCTCCAGCTATTCAAATGTAATGTCAATCGACACCTCCAGTTGCCTTGATCTATCCACTACCCTTCTCCTCATCCTTTCCTCTATCACTCCTATCTGATTTTGCTGCAAATATTCTGTAACCCCTTGCGTCTTAGTGGCTTCCCGCCTTGCTTGGGGTGAAACGCTTAAAAAAAAAAACGTATATCAATTAATGTTTTCCTTTCTTTTATTTAAAATCCAACAAAGTTTAGGTATCGCCAAAACAGTCAACTGGGGTATTTCTGGAAGATAACGTTTTTAGGTAAGCAGTTTTTTTTTGTAATTATCGAGGGACAGAGCATCAGAACAACAACAATAATAATAATAATAAATATCAACCAATGTTCTCTTTTTACCACCATGCAAGATAGAACATCAGCTGTCCTTTCTTCTTTTCAAATAACAATAATAATAATAATAATAACTAGAAAGATTTCACGGAGTTCCCATTTGAATTTTCTGATTATTCTTAATTCTTAAGATAGTGACTGGAGAAGCCCATGGCGGGATCTACGACAATAAAAACATCTATAGAAATTCCCCTATCGCATCGTTAAATATTTGAACTTAACAACTTTAACAAAATATTGCAATAAGAAGCGTAACTATGAATGCTCGTCGTTATTTTAAGAAGTAAGGGAATACAAATGAAAAGATTCGAAATTTTCAGCTTTTGCCATGTCACTGAAAAAGACGTTAAACACTTCCATCTTTTTTTCTTTCTTGCATTTTCTCACTGAAACCAAGTAGCTTTTGTGGTATGTCTTTTTCTCTTTCCACACGATCAAAATGGAATAGTTCATTTTTTATAAGTTATTGGCGGGACGTAATGGTTGTACTAAGGAAGAGACAAACAGACTAATTATAGCAATACAGACAGAACAATCAAAGCTAATTGCCCAGACATTATAATCAAAGACCACAAAACTATAATGTACTTTCTTATTGACATGACAGCTCTCCCAGACTGTAATGTATCTTTGAAGATCTTTAAAAAATAAATTATCAAAATACAAGGAACTTGAAGTGGAAATCTCAAAAATGTGGCACACAAGGGCATCAAATATGCCAGTTGTAACTGGAGCCTTCGGATTGATTAGAAAAAGTTCCGATAGGCATATTGAAGAGATCCCTATTATTCCATGCCTGAAATAAATACAAAAGATACTACAGATCAAACCTCACGAAGAGATTTATCTATGTAAAATATGTTATCTTAGTTTTTTTTTTTTTTTTTTTTTACAAAAATGATCAGTGAAAAATGTCATGAAGCTATTTCTGATCTTAGGTCTCTGGTTGGGACCCGGAAAGAAATGTGTACACTACAGGAATCAAAGAAAATAATAATAATAACGATAATAATAAGAATAAAAATAATAATATAATTGTTATGAATAATCAAGAGTGGTCTCCCCTTGTTTTGTTAATCCCCTCTTCGAGAGAGCTATTTATGTTTACTGGGACTATAAAAGGACACTATACGCGAACATTGTATTCTCAGTTGAATAAAGCTTTCTTAGAGCCTACACCTGTGTACTTTTGTCATTATATGTTGTGGAGTTATTTCACAGTGGAGGCTTGTATTTGTACTAAATCGATACTAAAATAGGTTCGACGTACAAAATGTTAGAAACTTGATATAATAGGTATAACGCAGAGTAATCTAGTTGCGGTTGCTGATACTTTAGTATTCGACTAACTGTCGTCCGACATCGACTAGTATTTAATCCCCCCACGAGGGTATCATGTGGCACAGGGCCGGTTTAACGTGGGATCTCCTAGCCAGTGGACTCGGCCAAAAATATACCCTTTGAACTCGTATAAACGGGTTCAGGGTCGGTTTACCTCCCCGAACGAGACTCCGCCCTTCGGCGTAGCCTCGTTCGGGTTCCTCCCCGCTCGAAGGAAGAGAGTTCAACCGTTCAGCTGATCGTCCGACATCGACTGACTCGTTACTCTTACTACTCGTACATATTATAGGTGGGAGAGTCTATTAACTATAGAATAGGTATGTTCCACCATAACATTATAATAATAACAACAGCAACAACAACAGAAATAATAATAATAATAATAATAATAATAATTAAAAACAATAGGTTTACTTATCTCTACTCGGAATTTCGCAGATTCTGAAATCCACTGGTCAGGAGACAAAAATTCTCTTCTAATGAGCTACTTTCAGAATCTTCAAAACTCCTCGGGGAGATGAGTAAACATTTTATTTTTAATTATTGGAAATTCAGTTATATAAAAATCGGAATGCGTCGTAAGAAAGATGTAACCTGAGACTAGAAACAATATATTGTAATGATAGAGCGACGGGAACATGACGTTATAAATTACAAAATCGTTGTGATCAGAGAACTGGGAAAAACAGAATGTTTGCTTAGTAAATCCTGGCACTTCTAAAACAGGTTGCTATAAACTGAAACTTACAGGATGTATTGTTTCATAAAAATATGCCCTGAAATTCTATCAAAGTTGATTGGTTAACACCGATTTTAGTGTGAAAGCATGGACTTGCATAATACAATCTGATATATTATGAAATAAGAGGATACTGACGATGAAAACAATATAAAACAATTCAACTGCATCTTCCAAGAAATAATACAGCTGCATATATATATTAAGAAATGGACAAGGTCCGACAATTTATTTATTAAAGACATTTTTTATGTTTAACGTTGTTATTTTATAGATACAAGTATTTAAGCAAATGCTCTGTTTATGATAAACAGTATTAAATAACATTTACCGGCCTGAATGTCCGAGAAATTTTCATAGAAAATATTCGTTCTTTGACAGGATTCGAACCTGCATCCTATACGGAACCGTCATATACGCTGACGTGCCTTACCTCTAGACTACAAAGAAGCGTTCGGTAGACAAGGTCGAATTTACTGCTTATAAACTCCAATCTTCCATGAATCTCGTACATTCATAACTGCTCTGGCGTATCGAATGTAAACAAATGACGTCATATATTAAGAAATGGACAAGGTCCGACAATTTATTTATTAAAGACATATTTTTTGTTTGTTTAACGTTGTTAAATTTTATAGATTCACAAGTATTTAAGTTTATCAAATGCTCTGTTTATGAAAATTTATATATATATATATATATAAACAATAAGAATCAAAGTGTTAAACTTTCGATCTTTAAAGCCAAAAGGATTGAGGAATCAGAGAGAGTCTTATTGTGAATCCTCTTCTTCTCCCTCCAGCTATGGGTAAATAGCAGGATAGACTGGGTTCTATAGCCTTGGATGGCAACTGGTCTAGAAGGAGGACAACTCTGAATTCAAAAAGTGCACCAGGTCTCTGTATTCGCCCTTCAAAAAACGAATCCTTCAAATATAATCAAAAATCTCATGTGCTGTTGTCGGGCTGTCGGTTTCCTGAATAATATAGTAAAATTGACGAAAACAAAATTCTGAATATATATATATATATATATATATATATATATAATAAGAATCAAAAGTGTTAAGATAAAGCGAGAGGTATTGCTCCAAAAGCAATCGTATATAATATATATATATATATATATATATATATATATATATATATATATATATATATATATATGTGTGTGTGTGTGTGTCTGCATTTATTTATACACAATGTGCTTCAATATCTGTATGATTCTGGATTTTAACATAACTATCAATAAATTTCAGTTTATACCGCAACGATTTTTCATCTAAGATTCTAGAGTCTATATAAAATCAACTCCATATATAAATATATATATATATATATATATATATATATATATGTGTGTGTGTGTGTGTGTGTGTGTGTGTGTGTGCATATATATATATTGTCTGTGTGCATGTGTGTGCGTGTGTTAAAGAGTAAAAAAAATGAATGGGAAGTTTTCGAATCGAATTAAGGACCTGGGTCTCACTGGACATTTAAATGTTGTTTATTGCCTTAGCGAACTGTTTTCCCTCAAACTCTTGCCTAACGGCCCATTAATAGCTTGATTCTTGCTAACGTCTCTTTCCCATTCAGTATTTATCTCTTATGGTAGACGAGAGGGTCGTTCATCATGATTAAGTTCGTCGAGACATCATTCAAGAGCTTATCTTCTCAATTAGTCCGGCCGGGATTTGTGTGAACTTTTAATTGTTATTTATAACACTTTTACTACGCCGAATCGCAAAGTAACTTTTCTCTTTGTTGCGAAATCAATTCCCTATCGGATGTTTAATTTGTGGTATCAAGTATCACTCGTCTGGCATTATACCAACTCCTACTCGAGTAAAGAAGGTGAGTTTCGAAATAGAATAGTTTAACGATTGCCATAAAAAATGATCGTGGTTTATGTTTGTGAATGCAACTATTTTGAATATCACGAGAACCAGTTGCGCGGCCTTAATGCAACTTGGCAGCCAATTAGAGGGGACGTTACAAATCGAATCGTCGTGATAACAGCAACAAAGACAAAGTTCGCATGTAAGTTATGTAAATCGTCCATTTTTGTTGACTTATCTTTTAATCATTTCACCCCAATAAAGGCAATAATACCGCTAAGACGCAAGGTAAAGAGAATGGAAAAGGCTTCAGAAGGAACCGGAAACGCAATCCTAAACTGAGGAACTTAATATTTGCCTGATGAGTTTGCAATTCTCAACTCTCTTTCTTCTTTTTCTTTTCCCGTCTTCCTCTCTATATCCTTTTACTTAATTCCCTTCACTTGTTTTCTCTCCCTTTCTTTCTTTCTTTCTTTCTTTCTTTCTTTCTTTCTTTGTCCCAAGTAGTTAAATATGCAAAGAGATGTTTTGTCTTAATCAAATTTGCATCTTTTGTATTAGGGACGCAGATTCTGATCAATCTATGGAATTTTCGTTTTTTTTTATCTTACTATTTAAATAATCATGCTACAGTACTCCATCGATTATCCGGACACCTTGTGACTGAGGTTAAAAAAAAAAAAATGTTCTGATAATTTAAAATTCCGGATAAGTGAATAGCATTTGTATTGGTACTTCTAAATATTCGTTAATGAATGAGCATGCATGCTGTAAAGATGCCCAAAATCTAATAAAAGCATAGATTTATCGTAAAAATCTATGTCTTATTATTAAGAGGAAAGACCAAATAATTTTTTAATGCAGAAATTATTATTTTTAAGACATCGAAATATATTGATTTCAAACACATTGATTTGGAAATGCTTACAAAAGTCAGATTTTAATGAAACTTTCAGGAATTATTCACAAATGAATTAAGTTAATTTTGAAATGTTTTTTTTTTTTTTAATCTTGGTAAACATTTTTTTTTAATTCTGTTACCCCCGCCCCCACTTATTTAATTTTATGAAATTTAGATAAATTAATTTTTGTAGCGCTTAATGTTTATATTATTTTTGTTAGTTATAAGGACAAGTCCTCGGAGAATTTAAATCATCAAACTTTTTGATCAAACACGACCTCCAGTTACAGAAAATCTACTCTGAATCGTAAAATAAAAAATGAAATAAAACTAAAACATATTTAATTAGAAAAGCTTTTATTTGCTTTTATGAATAAAATATATTATGGACAGTATTGTCTCATGAAAATGATTCGGTGAAGATTTTTTTTACAAGAATTGTTTAAATATTTAAAAAATTCTAATTAAAATTATTTATAATTTTTTTTAATCTTTTAAAATTCTGTATTAATTTGTATCGGTTAAGAGATATTGTTATTAAATAAAGACTCTATTTACTAATCATAAATAGAAAAGTTTACCAAGGCATGGTGGAGTAATGAATAGCGGCTCGGATTGAGGAACTGGAGAGTCGAATTCAAATTTCAGTCGAATTCATTACATTCATTGACAATCCTTTTCTCCTCCCTCCAGCTATGGGTAAATAGTAGGACAGACCGGATTCTATAACCTTGGATGTCAAGTGGTCTACCCGAGAAAGAAATGGCAGCCTACTGCGGGAAAGAAATCTACCTTGTCAGTCATGTATTGAAAGATACATGATCGCCTAAACGTGTATAACTGACTGACTATAATACAAGAATTCCAGTATTTTAAAAAGATTTTTTTAATTTTATTTCTGTGTATATAAACGTGCCGACCCTTCTAGATATGGATGTCCATATACGACATTATCAAGAAATAAACGCAGTAACTATAGTAAATTTAAAATTTATTGGTAATTTTCTAACATTTCCTCAACAAGCGTCTTCATCAGTATGACTATAAAGCCAAGTTAAATAATATTCAACAAAATATTACAATGATTAATATATTCTAAGGTTTAATGGTTACTAGGTAGTTAAAAATAAAAAAAAGTAATAGTATAAGAATTATATCCTCTTTAGTCAAACTTCGCAAACATCAGGTTTTGATAAATGTGTCAACATCTCACACAAGCACATCCCGCCATGTTAAAAAGAATGCTTTTCTGTGATATTTTAAATAAAAAGTGATTAATACTTGTTTCAATTCAGACTAATGAAATTTTAAATCAGTTAATCTTCCTCAAATAAAGTTTCAGAAAAGTATATTTTATTTTTGAAAGATTTTTTTAATAAACAGAATTACGTTGTGTTGACAGATTAGTCAATATGAACGATTTTATGGACTTTACTGATAACCAGAAAAATACTTATTCTAATCACTGTAAATTCAGTTTGAAATACAGCAAAGTATTTTGCTTATTGGAAATATTAAATTTAATCAATTAGTTTGCAATTAAAACTAAAATAAAACCCCAAGAAAGCTTTCATCTTTAAAATGCATTAAATATCTTAGTTTTTTTTTGTTTTTTTTTGAGGTACCTACATTTATACTATCAAATAACATTTTCAAACTCTTTGTTCAAGCTTTTGATCAGTTTATCTTTTATGAAAAAGTGCGTTAATTCTTGTCTGTTTCCGGCTGGCTTCATGTTTTTTTTAGACACTACTTCACCTTTTAATATGACAGTATAAATAAACTCTTTGAAAATAGCTAATAGTCAATAGGAGGAGATATGTTTACCTCTCATCCGGTTCACACTTCTCCCCGGTCTTTTGAACAGGAGTAGAGGTTTAAACTTTGTTTCCTGGTTAGGATTAGGGTTTCTGGTTCTTCCTAAAGTCTTTTATTTTTCACTTCCGGTGGGGCCCTTGCGTTTTGGTGGCATTATCATCTTGCTTTGAGTGGTGTTTTGTAACCCTCTATCACGAGTGGCACTTGGGCTTTGTACATAGTGAACATCTTTTAAAAAAAAAAAAAAAACTCTCTCCCAAAGCTGGATGAAAGGAAATATATAATCTCTAGTTTGACCAAGCTAGAATAATTCAAATGTATGTTTCTTGTAAGAAAACAACGAGGAAATTAATAAGAACTAATTGAACTGACATTGTAAGAAAACAAAGAGGAAATTAATAAGAACTAATTAAACTGACCTTGTAAGAAAACAAAGAGGAAATTAATAAGAACTAATTAAACTGACCTTGTAAGAAAACAAAGAGGAAATTAATAAGAACTAATTGAACTGACCTTGTAAGAAAACAAAGAGGAAATTAATAAGAACTAATTCAACTGATTTTACCCACCCTTTCTATCAAACGTTGAGCATGTTTTGTTTTTTGCCTTTGTTTTTTTTAGTTCGCAAATGGCTTGTCTGAGATGAAATATTAGTCTATTTTTAGATCGGATAATTGTTAGATAAATGTTAAGATGATTTCAGTGTTTCTTTTCATTTCACGTCCGGATAATCGAAGTTAGTAAAATCGAGGTACGGATAATCGAGGAAGTATTGTATATGATCCGCTAACTTTATTTGCTTTTCTTTTGTCTGTAACATTTACTATTGTTCATGCAAAAGTCGTAATTATGATTGTCGTAGCGATTTATATTTAAAAATCGCGCGTGAAAAATCTAAAAATAGTAAGGACATAACAAAATGTATTGCCATTGTTAATAATCTGAAGAATGTAGCCAAAGAATATGTTTTAAAAATAGCACTTTGAAATACTGCGAAGAGACAGTCAATAAACATGACACCGGATAAAATTCTTTCTACTCTTCGAAGAATTAAATGGGCGTCAAGATTTATTGAATATTAACAACACAACAAAGAATAATAGAGATATACAGAAAGAAAGAAAACGAGATAAACAGACAATAAAATGGGGTAATGTGTGTGTGTGTGTGTGTGTGTGTGTGTGTGAGAGAGAGAGAGAGAGAGAGAGAGAGAGTCGGAGAATTGTATTGATGTTTCAAACGCTAAAGTATGTATTCATTTAATTTCAAAGAGAGTCGCACTCTCTCTTTTCTCTTTTTCTGTATTTCCTTCTCTTTCTCTCTCTCTCTCTCTCTATTCTCTTTCTCTGTCATTCCTTCTTTCTATCATTCTCTCTTTCACCTCTCTTTCTTTCTCTCTCTTCTCATTCGCTTTTTCTCTCTTTTTTCTCTCTCACTCTTTCCATTTCTTTCCCTTTATCATCTTTCTTTCTCTCTTTATCTCTTTTTAACTATCTCTCAAAAATAAAAATGAAAAAAATAAAAAAAACTTCTTCAGATAAATCTTTATAAGTAAATTATAAAGCCAACCCTGAACAAAAAATCACTTTTGTTATAAGTATTTTTAGGGCGAACAAGGAAAGAGGGCTTGGAAAATTTGAGATTGCTCCCGATTACTTTATTACATGTATCACTGGTCATTTTGTTATAAAATGTATTGTTGGTAATATTTTTATAAAAATATATTGCGAATATTTTTACTATGAAAATCATACTTATTATAAAACACAGGTTGTGTGTGTGTTGTACGTTTATATATTGGATCGGATTTCCTACATTTTTCAACCGATTTCAACAAAACTTCAAAGGACTACGTAAATTACCTTGCGGTGGTTCTGACAGCGCCAAAAATTGGAAAAACACAATTGTTTTTGCATGAAATCAATTTGAAAACACGATTAAGAGGCATAGCTTTTGCGGAATGAAAGTGGGACAACTCATATCGAGTTGTACTTATTATAAAACCCAGGTTGTTTGTGTGTGTGTGTGTGTGCGTTCGTTTATATATGGGATCGGATTTCCTACATTTTTCAACCGATTTCAACAAAACTTCACTTTTTTTTGGCAGGTAGTGTTTCTTATTGTCGTGCACACTTTTTTCTTTATTTTTACATTCAGAATGCTTTAAAAATTCCATTTACAAGACAATTGTTTATAATAAAATTCAGTTCAATCGGTAGACTCATAACGATTGAAAACAATGTTTTTGTTTGAGTTTAGGTTTGACCAAATCGTAAAAAAAAAAAAAAAAAAAACTAATTAAGACATGCGTGTCCGTCAACCTTAAACAATAATCTTTGTCATTTTTATTTTTCAGTCTTTATGATGGTCGATACTTGATCTATCACTTACTGTTACATCCCCTGGCAATGCTGGGCTCTACTGCTAGTGTATACTATTTACATTATTCGGACTATTGTCCTGATCTTTGTTGCCATATTTATCACAACGTTTCGGCCGTTGTACGTTCCGGCCTTTTTTCAGGTGGTTGGAAATCGAACTGAATTCCACGTGCCATGTCTAATGGGGTCAGTTATCTCCTGTTAATTCACCTCTCCACTGCCTTAACCATGTATTGAACTCACAATTCTTTGAGTCTCGTCACTGGATCCAACCATCCTTAAGGACACATAACACAGTGAATAAAGGCGTTGGTTAGATCTAGTGACTGGACTCAAAGAGTTGCGAGTTCAATACCTGGTTAAGGCAGTGGAGAACTTGGAGAGGTGAATTAACAGGAGATAACTGATAATTGACATTCTATTACACATGGCACGTGGAACTAGAACAGTCTAAAAGGGGTTAGTTCGACATTCCAAACACCTGAAGGAGGGCAGGGCGTACAACGGCCGAAACTTTGGGATAAATATGACAATCAAGATGAGGACAATAGTCAGAATAATGTAAATAGTGTACATAATTCTTCATCTCCGAAATATAGACAAATAATGAAAATGTATGTTTATAATTTCCTAGTGTTTTGAGTTTTGTTTTAGTTTGGGAGTTCACGAACTATAAAAGTTTTAGCCAGAACTAATAGGAATGGACGAAGTGACTGTAATACTTTTTTTTTTTAATTTTTATCGATTATCAGTAAAGAATAAGTGATTTCTTGGTGTTTTCTTCAAAGCAAAGTGTGATTTAGAAATAAGAATATTTTGCTACAAGAAATTTTTCTTGTTATTGATATAACAAAACAATTCTTTTGTTTAAGAAGCAACATTCAACGAGTATGCATCAAAGAAATATAATTAAAATCTGTGATAAAAAGAAGTAAAAAAACAAATGCCATGTCTGTTTAAATGGTAATTTTCTTGAGAGTTGTATTTCCGCATTAACCGGCGCCGGGTGTGCAAGACTTTGACTATTTCGTTTTTTGTTGTTTGCGTTTTGAAATATTTAAAAAAAAAAAAAAGTTTCAGTTTGCAGACAAAACCATCAAGATGAAAATAAAACTAAAATTGTGAGATAAAATATAAAATAATAAAGGGCAGAATGAAAAGGGAGAAAATTTATTTCATACAAGCGATTATTTTTATTTATTTATTTATTTTTTTTGCATTTGTATGTTTTTGGCTTTCGAGGCTGGAGATAGAAACAAGAAAAATCGATTCTTTAAAAGAAAGTACAAAATACAAAATGCAAATAATTGAGATTTAAAATATGACAACTCTGACGTCAAAGCTCAGCAGATGTGCGCATGTGTAGATGACTTGGATTAATATATACATATATAAAATAGTTATGTTTCTGGGTGGATGAAGGGATTGATGGCTGGATGGCTGGATGGATTGACGTTGCCTCTACCAGTCAAACACTCCATATATATATATATAAGTTTCGAGGCTCAGTTTACTCACTTAAGATGCACACATACACGCACATACACACGCACACAAACATATATATATATATATATATATATATATATATACACTCACATGTACACACACATTGTTTTATACATATATACATATACTCACATGTATATAACGCACGGTGAGTTTTCAATTTGAGCCTGGCGATTTTCACGTGCATGAAACTCAGAGTTGTATCAAATGATGAAGAACAAATTTATATTGATTATTACCCTACACACACACACACACACACACACACACACACACACACACACATATATATATATATATATATATATATATATATATAAATTAAAGAACAACAGAAACACGTTGGTAGAATCAACGGTCAATTTGCCAAAGCCTAACACTCTTCATCAAATACAGTCTTAAATAAAATTGACAATAGTGAAAAAAATTGTGCAAAAAAGGCCTAAAAGCAAATTTAACTATCCAGTAAAGTTCTCTAAGCCTAGATTGCCTAGATCGAGCTAAAAACGCTTACCAACGTTACATCCTATAAAAGGATGTCTCTAATCGTAATCCAAGTTTTACGTTCACGCCGTCTTCAGACGACTTGAACAGAAAGGGAGAGGCGGCTTTTATATAACCCGCGAATTAGCCTAACGCATCACGGTAAAAAAAATGAATAATTTTATTAAGAGTAATTTTATTAAAAAAAATAGTTAACCACACTTCCACAGTGGAAATATAAAATAAGTAAAGAAGAAACCCCTGTGGCTAGGTTAAACTACTAATTGTTGTGCAGTAGCATCTTGTTCAGTGGGGAAAATATCAATAAACCAATACGCTAGTCCGGTGGTATAAGGTGGTATAAAGCTATTCTTTTATTTTTGAAAGGACTCGAAGCCCTCAGAAGGAGAATCCCTAAAAGGATACTCCAGCGAACACACAAGATATAGGCCGTAGGATTATTAGAACGATCAAATCTTATCGTGACATGTCCACCAGAAGACGTCCTCTGATGTATCTGCTCTAACGATTAGACAATATCTGCATAGAAAGGACATGAAAAGGTGAGGAAAGCGAGGTCCTCGGCTGATGAAACTGCATAAAAAACGAAAACTGGCCTTTGCTAAAGATCACCAATCATTTCTAAAGTTTTCGAAATCTTCTCATTCTCTTTTCACTCCTAGTAGCCCCTTGCATTTTACTGGCATTATCACCTTGCTCGAGGTGAATTCATTTTAAAAAGAAGAAGCAGGAAATCAGAAATTGAAGTCCGTATTGTTCTTAGATGAAAAGAATTTGATCGCTCGGATGCGTACCAATATTATTGGAGTGACCCCGGCATTATTCCAGCATCCGGAGTCTTACTATCTTCCATTTGAGTAAACTTGCCGGGGTAAGCCCAAGCGTTTTCTATGAAACTGAAATCAAAAAAATTAGCCGACATATTTGTACACGTAAAAAAATGAAATGTTCTTAAAATATTGGGGGGTCGCAGAACTGTAGTAAGCTTTTTCATTTCTGATTAGTAAATATAGTTTTTATTTAATAAAAATACCTTCTAACTAGTATAAATTAATACAGAGATTTATATCATTCAAAACATTATAAATTATTCTAATTAAAATTAAAAAACTGAAAATGATTTTTGTAAAATTCATTATACATTTAAATTTTTTAAAGAAAATAGTATTCATAATATATCTTATTTATAAAGCGATTAAAAGCTTTTCTAATTAAATAATGTCTTAGTTTTATTGCATTTTTCATTTTACAATTCAGAACGGATTTTCCGTGGCTGGGGTTTCTGCTTTAGAAAAAACATAAATAAAAAAATAAATAATAATGATTTAAATTCTCCATACTTCTGTGTTTAATTAATATAAACATTAAGGGGTAGAAAAATGAATTCATCGAAGTTTCATAAATTGAATAAGTTGAGGGAGGGGTAAAAGAGTAAAAATATTTTTAACAAAATTTTCTAAAAAGAAACATTCTTAAAATAATTTCATTCATTTGTGAATAAGTCCTCAAATTTTCATAAAAATCCAACAATTATTTGATTTTTGCAAGAATTTCCAAATCAGTGTTTTTTTTGTTTTTTTTTTTTTTTTACCACAAAAAAAGACGGTATATTTTACTAGACTAAACTTTGGTCCCCCATTGACGTAGGTAAAACAAAATTTTTACCCAAAATTTCGAACGTTCTAAAAAGGATTAAAAAATACAATTAAAAAATTATTTGGTCTTTGCTCTTAATAATAACAAAAAATTTAAAGATAAAAAACCCATAGAGGTGTCGATATACCGCTAATTGTTTTTATTAAGTTTGGGACATTTTTTCATGCTCATTTTTTAGCGAATTTGTGAAGGCACCTAGTTTCATGAATGCACATCTACAAAAACTGTTTTTTTTAATCCCTTGGTTTTTACGATCGGACCAGTTAATTTAAATAGTACGAATTATTGTTGTCAGTCTCATGTCAAATTTATAGTTAAATTATAAGTTAATAAGTTAATTTATAGTTAAACTTTACCCTAGTTATGTATGTATCAGAAAATGATAGCTTATACAGTACGCTACTATCCATGGTTTGAGGCATCCATTTAGAACATTTTGGATATTGCCTCTGCAGATAGTTGGTTGGTTGTTTTTGTTTAGCGGTATATCGACACCTCTATGGGTTATTTAATGCCGAAATCTAAATATTTTGTACGCATTTATTTTTTAGATAATAATGGTTTGACTGATACAAGTTTTGCTAATTAACCCATAGCTGGGGGAGAAGAGATAGATCAATGCCTTTCCTAAGGGCATTTGCGCGTAACTGAATATAACGAATTCAACTGGAATTGGAAATCGGATCTCCGATTAACAATTCCGAGCTATTATCAATTACACCATGCGCACACTCAAGCTTACAGCACCTGGTATTCCTAACCGATCATCAAGGTACTGACCAGGCTCGACGTTGCTTAACTTCGGTCATCGTACGGGAACCGATGTTTCAGCGTGATATGGCCTTAAGCCTGCTTCAGATAGTGGGGAGAGTAATCTATGCATTGCTGTTGTCAAGCGTGAAGTTAACTGGATTTATTTCTACCTCCTATTTATTTAATGTGTTCATTTTTCTTCCCCTTTTCAAAAGGCCATTTGCAGCGTGTTGCAAAGAAATTTGTTCAGCCATACACATAACGGAATCAATAAAAAAATATATCGAGTCGACTATGCAAGAGGTGGGGTATCAAGATTCCAAGCGGAAGAATTTCACAGGAAAATGCTCTTAGGGCGATAGATAGTTTTTTTGTTTTTTTTTCGGAGGAGATGCCAATTTCTGAAATGTTCCTGAGAATATTTTTCATATGAACTGAATGTTTTTAACCGAACGTGCACGCGTGCCGGAGCCATAAATGTGTCCAATACCAAACTGACATTTTATAAGGTTGACACAGGATCTTTACTCTTTTTTTCCCCAAGGTTTATTGAATGTACACAGGGTAAATCAGAATGCACAATTACACACTCCTCCACTCGCTAACAACCAATGTGGCAGGCTAGTAATGAGAATTTTGTCTCCACGTATCCGCCTATGAGACAAAGAAGTCGATTTGTCCATTTCTCAAGGAACTTAGTGCCATATCACGTTGAAACACCAGTTTCCATACGATCACCGAAGTTAAGCAACGATAATAAAGAAAATTAGGGTCTGTTCTATGAACCTATGTCTCCCGTTCTCGAAGAAACCACCGATTGACCGAGTGTGGTTCAGATAAAAAGACGGATTAAAATAAACATTTATATATATATATATATATATATATATATATATATATATATATATATATATATATATATATATATATATACATACATATGTACATATACATATGTATATATATATATATATATATGTATGTATATATATATATATATATGCATATATATATATATATATATATATATATATATATATATATATACATATATATATATATATATATATATATATATATATATATATATATATATATATATAGATAGATAGATAGATAGATGTAAGAGAGAGCGATGAACACCTTGAATGAATTGGAAAATGATCCTGAATAATATATATGTATGCACATACAGTGTGGGTGGAAAGTAACTAGACATTAGAAATAGAAATTGCTTATAGAATTTTTAGTATCACTGAAGTCTTCACTAAAAAATGTTTTAAACACTAAAAAATAATAGTGATTTCTTATTTACGCGCAGGAGCTGAAACCTGAAGACTGTGTGCACGGAATGGAATAAGGAGAGTTAATGATAGGTTGTCATGGAGATTGGCCTGAATTGTTTGAAAACATCATTTGGAGTGCCTAGGCTGTATTCAATTTGGGTGGTTTCATCAATCGTCACAACTGCCATTACTGGGCGTTGTGCGAACATGAAGGTCGAGAGGATGAAAGCTCGACCAAAAGTGACCTTCGGATGCGGAATGGCGGTAACAAGAGTCGTCGGCCCATATCTTTTGCATGACACCATGAATAAGGACAGCTGTCTTCAGATGCTTGAAAATTACGTGTGGTCCATGGTGTCTGGCTGGGATAACATTGGTGACCTGGTATTCATGCAGGTTGGTACACCACTCCATTTTGATCTTACTGTGCGAGCATGGTTAGACGAACATTTTTCAGGACGTTAGATGAGACGACGCGGACCTCATGAATGGCCTCCAAGTAATCCAGATCTCACTACATGTTATTTTTACCTGTGGGGTTACACAAATGTGGACGTGTACAAGACAAAACCTCACACACTGGAGGACTTAGAGACACGGATTCAGGAAGTTCTAAATGATATCCAAGATGACGTCCTTCAGAAGGTTGATCATTGCATCCCTGGCCGTTTGAGGAAACTGGTTAAAGCCACCGATGCTTACATTGAAATATGAAGATTTATTTTCATTTTTCAATGTAATAAAAAAATGTATCATTTGTTTCAATAAATTTGTAATAGAAATATAGATTTTATTAACTATTTTAATGCCAATTTCTCCCACCCTATATATATATATATATATATATATATATATATATATATAATTAATGTGAATAAAAGTTTGCCACTTAGCTGATTGATGTTACCTTTAGCAGCCCTACTACAGAGTTTCGTAGGCGGATCTTTCCGTCCACTCTTCAGGGGGTATCAGCAACTCATATATATATATATATATATATTACAGAAAGGTTCATCCTTTACAAGATCATTAGAGGTAGAAGGTTACGTTAGGAGGCCATCTTTCCCCGTAGAAGTGGCAGATAACGGTTAATCTTAGCCTTGATCAGGTTAGGATTGTAGTGATTAGGGGAAACATCCTCTTGAAAGTCGATTCCACAGAGCAGTGGTTCGCAGGAAGAAGCTTTTCGAGGGAAAATTTCTCACCGATGGAATACGAAGGAATGGTCTCTCCCGTCGTTTTTGACGTATGAGGGTCAAATAGCTCAATTCTAAGAACTAACACCCAGACTACCACCCGCACATATCATTTGATTACAGTGATGAAAGCTTGTGCAGAAAATAATTGTGCTTAAATATTTGTATCTATAAAAGAATGTATAAACATAAAAATATCTTAAAATAATTGTCGGACTTTGTCCATTTCATAATATATATATATATATATATATATATATATATATATATATATATATATATATATATATATATGAATAGAAATGACAATAGGAAAACTGGTAATTATGACGCGTTTCGTCCAATGTGGACTTTATCAAAGCAAAATACGAAATTTCGTATTTTGCTTTGATGAAGTCCACATTGAACGAAACGAAATTTCGTATTTTGCTTTGATAAAGTCCACATTGGACGAAACGCGTCAGCAATTACCAGTTTTCCTATTGTCATTTCTATTCATAAATATTGTTCTCTACTGGTTAAATCGGAGAAATTTTCATATATATATATATATATATATATATATATATATATATATATATATATATATATATAACAAATGTGTTTCACCACGAAATGGACAACTAGCGCATTTTTAAGAAATAGAGTTCGTAAAGCAAGCGTATTTTTTTTGGCAAATAAAGTGCTCAATGAAAATATTAATACAATTAGATATAGTGAATTCTTCACAAATATTTCCTAAGATATGGGAACATTTTATTTTATTGATTACTCTATATATACACACTTCGCTGCTAAAACGTGTAATGTAAAAGAAAGGTTTCGGTTTCTATTCGATCAGGTATTTCGAGGATTTTTCACTATCTTGGATATTTTGAAAACGTTGATCAAAAACGTAGGAATGAATGGATCAACACAATGTTACGGGACAAGAAATTACACCGAATGTAGAACTTCCCAGACTCACACCGTTGTCGTTTTACACCTCAATAGTTGTGAAGAATAATTTCCCATCCTAACTTCATCGTGACTCGATTTTTTAGTAGCTGTGTAGAATAACTTTCGAACCTATTTCCATCATTCTTTGGTTCCTCGATTTGACTCCAGATATGTAGAAATACTTCCCATACCATCTTCATCATCATTTCAAACCTCAATTTTGTAACTTTCGGAAAGGTTTTGTTTATGAAGCCAAAAATCACTGTCTTATTTCTTAACCTAAAAATACTCTTTTCTGTTTCTATCTATAGGTTTGATCATACTTATTCTACCTTACCTGTATATTCATATGTTTTTTTCTGCTTCTTTAAAAAAAAATTCATCCACTTCACAGATTTTCAAATTCGGAGTTCTTCCATACTTTTATTTTATCCCTGAGCTTAACATTTTCGTTTTTTTAAACTTTGGCCACTGTTACCGTGACGAGCGCTCTTTTCTAAGATTAAAAGTGAACAGTAAACAGTGTTTAATATATGTAATAATAAAAGTCTGTGAGTGCGTGCTTGTGTGGTGAGTGCATTCGAGGCATAATGATTTAAGTAAATCCGATTTAAAAAATATTTTAAGTGAATAAAATTGAAAAAATACGAGTTGTTTATATAGTAATTATTTTTATTTTAACTTCATTCAAACAGACAATTTTTTAATTAAAGTATTTTTATGTTGAAGACAAATACTGTGATATTACTCTTTCCTCTTTTGTCCAGTTGTAGAATAATTATTTATATTTCAGCTTTCTTTAAACAAAAAATCTTTTAAATATATAAAAAGTAATTTTAGAATATTAAACAATTTTTTAAAGTTAATATGATTTTTAAAATATTTTAAGTAAATTCTATTTAAAAATACGAGTTTTTTAAACTGTAATATAAAAATTCCTAATGTTCACATATGCCATAAATAAATGCTGTACAAGTTTATCTCGGAAGTTCTGCTACTATTAAATGCTGTAAACCACCAGTAAAACGTTAAACATGAACTTGTTAACCAGACCAATGATGACACAGACGAATTGAAATATTTAACTGAATCATAAGGAAATCATAGGGAATCATAGGGAAATTAAATTTCATTTCAATGGAATGTTGAAGTCAACTTCAATATTTTATAATCTGAACCGTTAGTGACCTGCACTGTATTTTATGAATAACACACACAAATACTCCCTAAGCACAAAAATACTTTTACGCGTACATATATATTATTTAGAGTCGAGATTTTATATTTTAAAAAGTACATTTATGTAACAACGTTTTCTTTTATGACAAGAAAGTGCTATTGCTAGACATAGGGTCTTCCACCAGCCACCCTCTTGACCCAGAACAGCGCTACCTCCTCAAGGCACTTGATGTAGGCCTCCGTATTGAGTCGGGATTTCTTTTCTTACCAGAACGATCAGAGTGAATTTTCCGAGCTGTCTTACCTTCGTAATGGCCATTAGACTCAACCAACTCTTTCCGAATCCTCTGCACAATCCTCAGATTGATGGACATCTAAACAGTCTGAAATGTTCGTATTGGAGATTCCGATACGAATGCCAAGCAATACTGCCGTTTCCAAATTTCTAGCGGAGTGAATTGCGTAAGAGAGTCCCTTTTCTCAAAGACAGTGCCCAACTGACCCTGCTATACTGTGCAGTTGACAAAATCAAAACAAAGAACGAGCATGCGTGAAATAAAAAATATAAAATGGCAAATAATTACCCATCAATAAATTTATATATATATATATATATATATATATATATATATATATATATATATATATATATATATATATATATATACACACTTTTGGTCAAAATCTCAAGACCAGATACAAATGTTTTGAAAAAATATAAAATACTGTTACTTTAATTGAAATATATTTGCGAAACATTTACTTTTAATTAGAAAATGTAGTTTATCAACAAACAAGTGAGCATTTTTAGCTTTTAACTGATTAATTTAAACAAACATTGAAAAAAAGATTTTTTGGTTGGTCATAAAGGTAAGACCATGTGTGAAAAAAACAAATTGCTGGACAAAAGTTTTAGACGTGTAGACTTCTTAAGATTTTGACCAGGTATATATATATATATATATATATTAAAGACATTTTTATGTTTAACATTCTTTTTTATAGATACAAGTATTTAAGTAAATGCTCTGTTTATAATAGACAGTATTAAATAACATTTACCGGCCTGAATGTCCGAGAAATTTTCATAGAAAATATTCGAACCTGCATCCTAGACGGAAGTCATTTA
This sequence comes from Acanthosepion pharaonis, assembly GCA_903632075.3. NCBI lineage: Eukaryota > Metazoa > Mollusca > Cephalopoda > Sepiida > Sepiidae > Acanthosepion > Acanthosepion pharaonis. The sequence goes on along the minus strand of CAHIKZ030005407.1, from coordinate 3,807,083 downwards.
CGCTGACGTGCCTTACCGCCTCGGCCACAAAGGAGCGTTCGGTAGGCAAGGTCGAATTTACTGCTTTGTGGCCGAGACGGTAAGGCACGTCAGCGTAAACGACGGTTCCATATAGGATGCAGGTTCGAATCCTGTCAAAGGACGAATGTTTTCTATGAAAATTTCTCGGACATTCAGGCCGGTAAATGTTATTTAATACTGTTTATTATAAACAGAGCATTTACTTAAATACTTGTATCTACAAAAAAGAACGTTAAACATAAAAACGTCTTTAATAAATAAATTGTCGGACTTTATCCATTTCTTAATATATATATATATGTATATATATATATATATATATATATGTGTATGTGTGTGTGTGTGTGTGTACTAAGTGTGTGTATGTGGATTTTTTATGACGTCGAACGGTTTGCAACGAAAGTATCCTGGGCTGATGCCGTAAGGATTGGCTGTTGCTTAGTTTTGTAAACCTGGCGAGAAGAAAATCAATATCCGAGTATCAGAAGTTTGTCGTAAATCAAAGAAGGTCTTCCAGAATCGTGCCAAACTTGTCAACAACCCGAAGGCATCCCAAAAGAATGATGGGAAACATGACCCTGAAATGATAAGGAAACACAAACCTTGAATATGTAATGTGATAAGCGGAAATACAGGATACATGAAATGACAGAGACATTTAGCATATTTAAAACGATGTGCCGGTAGTTCATTAAGTTTTCTACCAGTGAGGTTGACTGTTTTACCTACGTAAAAATCTCTAATACTAGTGAAATTTGAAATAGAATGAACGTCAATAAGATAAGAGTTTTAGGCGAAGATTATGAGGATATGTAGAATAGATTAGGATTTACACTAGACTTGAAGAGGTTAAGACCGTAGTAATCAGGGAAGCAACCTCTCGGGAGTCTGTTCCACAAAATATCCGTCCTCAGGAAGCAGCTATCTGAGTAGAACTTTATTACCAACTAGCAGCATGGCCCGGCGTTGCCCGTGCTTGATTCAAAAATCGTACGACTCCTACAGCAATCGCTATCACTTGACTTAAAATATTTTTGCCCTTCCTTGCCTTTAAAGGAGTGCCCTTTGCCGTGCTGATATTGCTACATACCTTACTTCTTGCCTATCTCACACTGCAATTTTTTTCTAAGCTCTATACTAAATATTAAATCTGTTACGAAAAAAAGAACTAAACAAAATGAACACAAAACGATCAGCTTTAAAAAAGGACTCGTAACTGGAAAAACCGAATGAAAAAATTATGTTAACAACAAATACTTTTTCACATCCAACCCAGTTTTGCGGAATCAGAATCAACGTTGAGTTTAAGCAAGCGAATGAGCCAATTGGAGTAAAGTGACATGCAGATTTAAATTTTCCCCACTTGTGACGAATGCAGCTATCGATTTTTTTTGCATGCTAGCGTGCTATTTAACATTCGTGTCAGTCAGCTGTTGGCTCTCACGCTGGCCAATAGAATCTTCCTGCCTATTCGTGGCAGCCAGCTATAGGCTCTCACTCTGGCCAGTAGAAAATGGCCGCAAACTACATGAAAACTGCCGTAGAAGCATGAAAAAAATCGATTATTTCCACTATCGATGGGAGTTGGGAAATGCAAAGTCGGTTTTGGTGCAGATCCATCGAAAATTTCGGCCGTGCATTCGTTACACACACACATACACACGCACGCGCGCGCGCACACACACACACACACACATCCTGCCTTTTATAGATAGAGATGGAATACAACGGGGAAGCAAGACTCCACGTTATGGGGTGTCGTGTCCTAGCTACAATGGTCTGAACTGGTGGAACTAGTGAATGCAGCCAGTCTGAAAAATTTGTCGTGAAAATAGCGGTAGACTTGCGATGTATTTGAAAATAATTTATCGCTCACACTGCGGCAGAAACGTCCTTGAACTCTGCCAACGCTTGAAAGTGAGGCTTGTGCAGTTCCAGCCCAGATGTGGCAGCAATACTCCATTTTTTTTTTTTTTTTATCTGATCTTTGTAAAGATAGAGCATAGCAGATGGAGTTATATACTTTCTGGGATTCTTTTCAGCATCTTTAGTACTGAATCGTATATATGAGTTTCATCTGGGATCTGGCGTGGTCTTGAGTCCCAATGGGCGTTCAAAGCAAGGAGCCATCGAGAGTAAAACCGTTTATCAATACTGGAGAGAGTTCAGGGTTTTCTCGGTAACAATGAAACATTACTATCTTAGTTTTTGAGGTAACTTATTTTCTCATTGGCCCGTTAGAGTTAGATCACAGTGGAGAGATAAGCTGTTAGGCTTTGATCATCTGGATTTTTGGTAAAATGTCGTATCGTCTGAATAGATATTAACTAAAGATCTTCCTGGGTAAATCGTTAATATAAAGCAGAGAGATTGTAGGGACGCGGAGAGGGCTTTGTGGACGCCCGCATTGCACCCATGGGCTTCAGAAGACTGGCCGTTAACAACAACCTTCGTGGACCTACCTAATAAGAACTTCATAATTGCGAAGACTCTACCAGAGATGCCATAGATGGAGAGTTTGTGTACCAATCCCCTATGTTATACCTTGCCATACATTTGAGATATTTAAGTCGATCGTGGATGTGCGTTGTGTATAACAGCTCGGAATGAGAAATCGGAGGGCCGAGTTCGAAATCCGATCGGGTTCGTTATATTCACTTACGCGCAAATATGCTTTGGAAAGGTCTGAATACAACTTTTCTTGCCTCGTGGGTTGAATAGCAAAGTAGACTTGTTCCTATAGGCTTTGGTGGCAACAAGTCTATCGTAGAAATCTTCTGAGTAGACAGTTATAAATCGAAAGAGGCATGATCGTACCAGCCTGTATCATTTCACTGACTGAAGGCGATCGCTCTGAACCTTGTGTTTACAAAATTGTTTGGTTAGATTATCGGCTTATGAGTCTCCAGGAATTATTTGTAATAATTCACAATCTTTCCTGTTCCAAAACTATTTTATTAAATGCTCTTTCTCTTTTTCATTTATTTATTTTTGCTGAAGGATTACTATTAGTCTAGAATTATAACGTTATAACTTCTTTATGTACTGTGTACCCTCAGGACATAGGCGATGATGGTCCTCCACATTTTCCTGTCTCGAGTAGCTCTTAGTAAACATTGTCTTTCTGTGATTTCTCCTAAACCCTGTTCCGTCATCCATTTACTTAATCTAATTAAGTTATGCTTTGTTTTCTCCTGTCTCTATCTCTCTTGCCTTTTATTCTTCCTGTGAGTGTCAGATTTTCCAAGCTCTCCTTCTTATTTATGTGTCCCAGAAACGTCAACTGCCTCTTCCTGATGTTAAGTTTCCTTTTTGTTTTCATTTTCTCTAAAACTTCATGGTTGCTCGCAAGTTCGGTTCATAGTATCCTCAACATCCTTCTGTAGAACCAAATTTCTGTTGCTTCAAGTCTCTTATCTATCTTTGAGGTGATTATCCAGTACTCACTTCCGTAGAGAAGGACAGATATCACGTAACAGTTTAGTAAACTTTTCATTGTCTCGAGCGAAGTTATTCTATTTCTTAGTACTCTGCTTAGCTTTTGGAAGGCATCTTTGGCTATTCCAATACGCCTTCGGATTTCAGTGTCACACTTTCAGACCTCTGTTAAAACATTTCCCAGATATTTAATTTTCTGCTCTTGTTTTCTTTTGGTATATTCGATTTACACTTTGCATTTTGAGTTGTTCTTTTTGCTAACAAACATGCGTTATGTCTTCTTGCAGCTGATTTTGTCATACGCAAAATGCACCACACAGTTCAGTCTTTAAAATTTCAGATTGTTTTTGTCTTTACACTTTTGCAGAATTTTGTTTTTTTAATATGTTTCAGCTTTGAATGGATACGAGATGTTGGTTTTTATATGTTTTTCCTACTGAAGACATTTGTATCTATTCTAGAAGCAAAATAAGCCAATAAGGTTAATAAAATTCAGGCATGAACCAAAAATTGTTTAAGGCTTTCCGAAGTCCAGGTTTGGTTTAATTTCGATCGGATTAAACAACGAACTACTAAACGTTGGAACACACGACTTTGATTCGTTCGATTTCTACTAAATATATATGTATTTAGTTAAACTTCATTGCATGTTACAGAACTTCAATGTTTGTTCTATGTCAGACAAGCGGGTGTGTCAGACTTTTAATAATGACTAATCATATATCAGTGGCTCTGTGCAGAAATATATAACAGATATATTATAACTATTTATCAATATCGGTTTGCAAGACTATAACTAATTTTTAAGCTCAGTTAGATGCATATATATATATATATATATATATATATATATATATATATATATATATATATATATATATATATATATATATATATATATATGTATAAAGTGAAAGTAAATAAACTGAGAAATGACTTTTAAAATGTTCCCAAAAGTTTTCCGCCCGAACGGCGATTGTCAAGTAATAAAAATAAAAATTACTATTTATTACTTGACGGTCGACGTTGTGGCAGGCAATTTTTAATAAAATATTTAAAATCATTTATATGTTTATTGATTTTACCTAGAGCTCTACCCGTTTGCTGATATTGACAAGTTATTT